>JARJLU010019632.1:0-15782 GCA_030272975.1 Sparidentex hasta | reverse complement strand
GGAACTGTGAAATAATTCTTTAGAGTATCTGTGGTCAGTTGTGCACCAGAGGCAGGTTCAGAGTTCACCTGGCTCTTATGCTCACTGTGCCTGCAGCGAACAGAAGCAGGATGGTGGATTCATTTCTATTTGCAAATCCACTCAACTGGTTTTCCTTAAGAGCTGTTGGCCCAGATATTTGTAGAAAGAAGCTCAGTGGTACGACGTGTTGTCTGAACACATCTGCAGCTCAAAGTGTTCACAGCTGTTCCAAACAGCCAAAGGTGGAGTGAAGAGCTGCTGGAGACACAACAATGGTTTAAATATGGAGAAGACGTGTCACATGTTCAGACAGTCTCTGCTGAAGACGTTCATAGTGTTTCACTCAGCTGTTCATATGAACAGTGACAGAAATAGTTGTGTAACAAAAGAACAAAGAGCTGAGAGAGAAGTTCAAACCCCGCCTCCTTTCTCACCTGCACTCAGGTGACCAATCACACAGTGAGGTGTGTGTTAATGTTGGATTGTTGGTTTTAAAGTGACAGACACTGTTGGACACAGACCGTCCTGATGTGACATCAGAAAGGTGTGGCCCCACTCACATTTAAATCTGTCAATACAAAGTGTTGAATCTTTGAAAAAGGAGCTTTGATGATGTTAAAGTCACGCTGGACAAAAGACACATGATGTAATTTAATGTCCTCTCTGATTGAACACACTGCACGTGTTGACTGTCTGAAACTCTGAAGACAAACTTTAGAACATGAAGATATTAAACTGCTGATGTCAGTTAGGAATGTGACACCATTATTTCACACATGTTGTTTTCACATGTTTGAATCACATTTTAATATGTATTTTAAACCTTTGCTCACACTTTCACAACATTATTCAAACTTTGTGAATCTTAGTGTTCATGTCATCAGGTCTGAAGGGGATCTGACCTCATAGATTTGATACCTCTTAGTCATTTGATTCCTTCATGCTTCAGTAAATAAAAACAGAAACCAGTGTTTTCTTCTCTGTCAGACGATAACAATCATGTTTGTTCAGAAACTTTATGATGACATGTGACGTTTATACTGACTGAAATATTTAAACTCAGGATGATTTTGATCTGAAACAGTAGAATCAAATCTTCAGTCAGTTTCTGTTGGTTTCTGTTTGGCTGCACAACATGAGTTTGTATAGATGGAGCCTCTGGTGGAGCTGCAGAGTTTAAGAGGTGGAGTCACGATGTCTTTATTGAAACAGCAGCACGTTGTCATTAATATTAATGAGAGCTCTGTTTCACTTTGTGTATCTGACAGTTTTGGACCTGCAGCCTGTTGGTTCAGGTGTTTGGAGCTTCATTTATATCTGAACAATCAGAGCACCTTAATTAGGACACAGTGATGTTGAGCTGCACATTTAAACCTGAACACATCTGATTGGATTATAAACAGATTTTTATCTTCATCATTTGTTCTTTATTCAGATTGTGGGACTGCAGTTTGTCAAAGATCAGCTGTGATTCTCTGGCCTCAGCTCTGAAGTCCAACCCCTCCCATCTGAGATATCTGGAGCTGAGTAACAACAACCTGCAGGATTCAACAGTGAAGCTGCTTTGTGATTTTCTGCAGAGTCCAAACTGTCGACTGGAGACTCTGAGGTGAGTTCACTGACTCTCTGTTACTGTTGGACATCTTAAATGTTTAATTAATAACTGAAGCTAATTTATGTTCAAACATACATTTGTAAACGTCCTTTTGTTCATATTTCCATGTTTTTTGATTTAATTTAGTGTGTAGTCACTAAAGACTTGTGTTTCTAAAAGAAACTGTAGAAAATGTAAATTAATTAATATTTTTTGGAAACCAAAGATCCTGTGAACTCATGTTGGATTTAAAATCATCAAGTTCACTTCACTGTCTGAAGTGTGTTGAAGAAAGAAAGTCTCAGTTTGTTATAAAACTAATAAAATATAAGACTGTGAAAATATGTGATTATAAAGACGACATAGCCAACAGTCGTTAAGTGACGAAGTCGTTCACTGAGCAGTTTAACACAAAACTACATGAGATTTTACTTTATTTACCACAAACAGACACTTTCTAGACTGAAATCAGGTCCCATGAGGTCAACCTGAAGGGGCGGGACTTCCCCTCCCTATAGAGAGGTGTAGTCTGTAGTCCCAAAATCAGAAATCTGTTAGCATGTTAGCATGTTAGCACATCCTGTTCCCTCGTCTCAAAGTCTGTTAGTGTGTTGAATGTGTTTTCAGTTAAATGTGTGTAATCAGGTGTGTGGTTACCACAGGCTGAACATATTTACATGTTTTGTTCTCCAACATAAAATCATCATTAAATGTCCCACAGTTTAATCCTGAAGCTCTTCATGTGTTAAAAACAGTTAGCGGTTGCTAACAAGTGTCTGAATGAGACTACAGAGGTTGTCGGGGACATTAAACGTCCTCACAGCAACACGGAGACTCATCTACTCACTAGTCCGTCTTTACAGGCCACTTTAGTTACATACTGTTCTAACTGGTGGGAATTAAACAGTTCTGGATTCAAATATCAATGTATGGTAGAGAAGATGTCAGGATGTGAGAGGAGGGGAGATTCCCCTTCACCTGAGGTGTGGGGAGGTGTCAGGGATAGAACAGGTGAGGAGTTCATATGAGGATGATAACAGAAGGCAGCTAGGATGACACTTATTGTCCAGTCAAACATCAGAGGGTCACTGCCTTGGGGAAGGCATGAGTAACACCTGTCATAAAGTATGTAACCACTGTTCTGCTGTATACAAGTCAAGACAATGTGGAAGACTGCAGAGAACACTGTGGCTCTTCTCTCCATGCTGCATGTATTAAAGACAAACTGTCTCCTGTGTTTATCTGATCGGCTCTTCTGATTGGCCCTTTTACAGACCACCCATCAAACTATTCAGAACCAATATCGTCTGATAACAATCAGAGCACCTTAATTAGGACACAGTGATGTTGAGCTGCACATTTAAACCTGAACACATCTGACTGGATTATAAACTGATTTTTATCTTCATCATTTATTCTTTATTCAGATTGATGAGCTGCAGTTTGTCAAAGATCAGCTGTGATTCTCTGGCCTCAGCTCTGAAGTCCAACCCCTCCCATCTGAGACATCTGGACCTGAGTGTGAACAACCTGCAGGATTCAGGAGTGAAGCTGCTGTCTGATCTGAAGGACAGTCCACACTGCAGACTGGAGACTCTGAGGTCAGTAGAGGGTTGGAGTCAGTCCACGCTGGTTTCAGCAGTATTGTTCTGAACACAGTCAGTATCAAGTGAAGCTGTGAGAGGAGAACGGTGACTGGCTTCATGATTGGACAGAAAGACAGAGAGAGAACAGTCAGCCAATCAGACGAGCCAGAAGCTTGTTGTGATCTGGTGTTGAGTTGATGTGAAGACGACTGTTGTTGTTGTGTTCGTGTCTACAGGAAGTAAAGCTGGATTACAGCTGACAGCATCACAGGATGTGTAGAGACAGTCGTCCTCATTCATCACATGTGATCTCTCTAAAACACTAAAGAACTGATCAGCTGATCTGTGTCACAGCTCTCAGGTCTACGGTGGCCCTGAAGGTCAAAACACAACAACATTTCACAACAACATCAAACTGTCCACAGGGACTCGGGTTCTGTCCAATTACAAACAAGAATGCTGTCCCACCTTTTCTGTAATCTGACATGTTGATGTGTTTTGACCTTCAGGGCCACCGTACAGATCAGTCTGACTGAAGCCTGCAAATCACTGCTCAGGTTTCAGAGAAGCATCATTACATTTAGTAACCATGTGGTGTTTGTACAGAGCAGAAGCTGTGCTGAAGTCCAGTAACCACAGCTGATGTTTGACTGTCAGTCTGTGTATGAACATGTAGGAGCTTTAACATCATATATTCATCTGTCCATCTGTCTTTTGTTTGCTCCACATGTTTTACAACAGACTCCATATTTACATGTTTGTAATGTTTCAAAGCAGATGAAATATTCAGGTGTGACTGAGACTCTGGTTTTTAACAGCTGTCAATCATCATTAAAGTGTCTCTGCAGCGATGATGCGTTCAGGGACTCTCTGCAGTTTATTTCACTGTGTACTTGAGTGAAACCTGCAGAGTAAACCTGTGAGCTTCACTCCAACATGTTAACATGAAGCTGAAAGGAAGCTGGCTACGCTACACAGCCGCTCCACTTGTGGTCTGAACAGGACTGAAGTCCTGCTGGTCTTTATATCACTGACTGACAGCTGATGGAGGGAGTCTCTGGAAACACTCATGGATCACTTCTGCTCTCTCTCATTCTCTCATCAGGTGGTAGTGATGAAAGGTGGAGGTGTTGAGAGGATCAGCTGTGTCCTGATGATCCAGACAGGTTGAAGCAGCACCATCAGCTGGTGGGTGGAGAGGCTCTGACTGGGCCGTGTTACTGGGAGGTGGAGTGGAGAGGAGAGCTTCATCCAGCAGTGACTGACGGACCAATCACAACAAGTGGAGCTGACTGTCAGTGCTGCAGTCTGAACTGCTCTGAGATCAGCTCCACTGTCACCAAGTCCACCATCCAGCTCCATGTGTTGGGGCCACTAACTGCCCTCCCTACTGCCCCCTGGATTTAACTACAACACAAACAAATCCATCCAGTCCAAACACACATTTAGAACTAGAACATGTTTATACTTTAAATATATTTGGAATCAACTATTTTCCTACAGTAAGTTACAGCTCAGTATCTGTGTGTCACTTGTGCAGCCTGACGTTGAACTTGAGGGGAACGTTTTAGACGCGACACCAGTTTGATCATCATATTTCCTGCAGCATCAGTGAGCTCCAGTTTAAGGTGCGACCCTGCTGGTTTACACATCACGTGATCAACACACACATGAAGTCGACCTGTGGAGCTTTTTCCCTCTGAGCTCAGTGTTGAAGCCGTTCTTATCACCAGCGTTCATGTTCTGGAGCTGCTTTCTGCCAGCAGATGTCACCGTTTCCATTGTGTCGCCTCACTGAGATTTAACTGAACCATGACGTGTTTGATCCTCCTCGTAAAGTCCAGGTGAAAGATACTCACTCTTTCCCTTCAGGCTCCTGTGGCGGCTCGTCTCCATCGTTTGTCTCATCTTGTTCGTCTCTGTGATTCGTCCTTTCAACCGTCCGTCACCTGCATCTCTTTGTGCAGGTTTTATGTCTATTTGTGGAAGTTTTCAGTTAATTTGTGCGTATTTGTGGAGGTTTTCAGTGAATCTGTGGAGTTGTTGTGTGTTATTGTATAGGTTTTGAATCTTTTAGTGGAGGTTTTGTGTGTATTCATGGTTATTTTGTGTGTCATTGTGTGAAGATTTTTGGTCTTTTTTGGGAGGTTTTAAGTGTATTTGTGGAAGTTTGTGTGTATTTGTTACGGTTTTGTGGAGATTTTGTGTATTTCTGGAGGTTTTGTGTGTATTTGTGGAAGTTTTTAGTGAATTTGTGGAGGTTTGTGTGTATTTGCGGAGGTTTTGTGTATTTGTGGAGGCTGTTAGTGAATTTGTGGAAGATTTTAGTGAATTTGTGGAGATTTTGTGTGCTATTGTGTGGGTTTTTAATCTTTTAGTGGAGATTTTGGGTGTACTTATGGTTATTTTGTGTGTCAGTGTGAACATTTTTAGTCTTTTTTGTGGAGGTTTTGAGTGTATCTGTAAAAAGTATTTAACATGTGTACACACTGAGAGCCACAACATTAGAACCAGTGACAGGTGAATAAACATGGATCATTGTGTTCCAATGTCATGTTCGGTTGTGAAGCCATGAGTCCTAGCATTCATGTGGACGTCTCTTTGACAAACATCAGTCACCCAAACACAGCTGCAGACCAAGTACACCCCCTCATGGCAGCAGCACTCCTTGATGGCAGTGCCTCCCCAGCAGGACAACGCGCCTGCAACGCTGCAAAAACTGCTCAGGAACGACCCGAGGAACGTGGGAAAGAGCTCAAGGTGTCAACCTGACCTCCAGATTCCCCAGATCTCAATCCAACTGAGCTTCCACTGGATGCAGCCTGAGCTAAGAACAATCCATGGGGGCCCCAACATGGATGGGAGTTGGTTCTGATGCATCCAGCAGATGCTCAGCTGGACTGGGTTCTGGACAATGAGGAGGCCAGTTTGACACCTTGGGTCCTTTGCCATGAGGGGGTGCAGTTGGTCTGAACGGTGTTTGGGTGGCTGGTGTTTGTCAAAGAGAATCCACAGAAATGACAGAAGTCAAAGTTTCCCAGCAGAACATTTGATTGTAACAAGATGATCAATGCTCACTTCACTTGTCAGTTGTTTTAATGTTGTAGCTGAACAGTGTAGATATACATGTTAAATAAAATATAATTATATAATTTACATGTTATATAAATGAGATCAAACAAATGCAGGCCTTCTAAACAGACATACTGTTTATATTTCCTCTCAGTGAACAAAACCCATTTAACATGTTGAACTGAAACGAGGTCAGTTGCAGACAATATAGCACTTAGTAAAACCAATCCAAAATACTACTTTTACTTCCTTCTTTGATTTCCCATTGAGGTAACTTGTACATCACTTGTTTGCAAATCTGTTTGCCTTTTCAATTAGTTTTTAAAAGGCAAAAAAAAGAAAGAGGGAGAGAGACTAGTGACACTGTCGTGGCCTCTGCCAACACAAACTGTCTGTATTCAACGACCTGTGAATGAGACTCGACCACCCTCTAGAATCAGTTACTGTATTATTGATTATTATTATAGAGTTTAATGAACAGCAACTGACAAATCTCACAATTTCTGCCTTTAATTTTTGCACCTTGGCACTGACCTTGTTGGACCAGGTGTCTCTTCTTTCCGGGTCTGATCACCATACAGGTCAGAGCTGTTCCACCTGAAGCTGAAGACAAGTCCCACTGTTCACCTGGAGAGAAGAGGAAGAACTTTAATATAACAATATAACATGATGACTATGTGTGTATATGTATGTGTAGATGTAATCAGATTAAAGACACATCCAGCAAACAGGGGATTTCTTACAGGATTAGAATTTCATAATAAAGACTGATATAGCAGTCTGTAGCCATGTGCATGACATCGTATCAGGAGTCTCACATCACTCTGCACTGTAAAATCTACAATAATTTGATTTGATAAATGTGTTTTTAAAAGGTAAACCAAAAGTAAACCAAATGTATTCAGTCCTGAGAACATTTAGTGCTTTATACCCCGAGTAATATGATTTTAAACTCTATCTCTGGACACACAGGGAGTCAGTGCAGTGATTTAAATAACACATTAAACCAGAACTGAGATGAACACACTCAATAGATTCTGTGCAGATGAGCACAATGTACAATGAGGCTGCATATTGTGTGTAAAAGCTACTTTAGCTGCCCAAAATGACCTTCTAGATGCTGACATACTAACATGCTGAGACATTGTTAAACACAATACAACACAAAACATGCAGCCTGTTAGCTAACTGTGTTGTACTCAGATATTCACTGTAACGATGCTAATATTAACAAGCTAAGAATTAAACGGCACGATAATGGCGTCATGCTAACACTCTCCAACAGACACATGCGTTAGCTAACATGCTAACCTGTCTGTAAAAACAGGATGATTAAATGACTCAGAAGTCTAAGCTCCTTATAGTTTCAGTACCCGGTTAATGTGTCCTTACCTGTTATTTAAGGCAGCTGAGCCGCTGCTAACGTGTTTTAAAACCGTGCAGTGCATCTGCAACAACTTTAAAGTCAGCTCACTAACGTAACAAAACATGACCACTCACTTTGACTGAGCAGCAAATGTTAGCTAACTAGCTTTCATGCCGTTCAAAATAATACATACATTTAAAAAAAAAAAAACTTCATGCCGAATTTACCAAACCTATCGACTTGCTGAGAGAAAGTGACCTACATTTAATTAGCTGTGCATTATTCATGTAATAAAGACGGCAGAGAAAAAACGACCAAAATCACAATGGAGTTTGGTGCGGCGAGCAAAACACAACGTCCAGTGCGGATTTAATTGGATGTAACGTTAGTTAGATGATTATGTTCCAGCCAAATTTACCTCAACAGGTAACAGTTAAATGAAAAGTCTTCGGCTTCTGTTCAGTTATTTCAGAAACAACTGAGACAAAAACAAATCTGACCTGCATGAGAGGGAGGCTGGCTCCCTGTTAACCTGCACATATGTACAACTTTCTGGGCTGAGACAACATGGAGGTAATTACTATGTGGAGCTCCCTTATATATGAAGGAACATCACCTGGGCTGATTACCTGAGATCTGTAGGTAATAAGTGATCTGTGCACCTCCCACACAGACATGAATACACCTGTACTGAGCAGGTAACTGGACACATAAAGCAGATTATACAGAACAGTTTACTGACCGTGTTTGTGTCCTCAGAGAAGAGCTGCTCCAACCAGAGTGAAGATCCGTCAGCCATTATTATACACATCTGAGGTTTTGGAGGGAAACGCACTAACTTGACACGGAAACGAGTGAGACCGCCCCTTTTGGCGGGCACCACCTGGATTCCTTAGAGCGTCTGTGGGCGGGACTTATTTTACATGGTTTATGTGGATTTATCCAGCTGGAGGGTCTCTGTTTAGTGTTGATGTTCTGTAAACAATTGTGCTGTTTCCTGTCATCATTTTGTTAACAGAAGGCAAAATAAATATAAAACAAATATTAATAGAACCAACTCAGATAAATAAAAAGTTAATATGATTGAAAAAGGTCACTTTTTTATTGATATTTAATTTTTCTGGTCTTTATTTGTCGTTATTCGAATACTAAAAAATGTAATCAAGTTACATTACATTACTGAATTCAGGTAATCTGGACACCTCAGCTCAAGTGTTACTGATTTCTGTTCCGTACTTTTACCAAAAAATTAATGAAATTTAATGTGAATGATGTTGGTGATGTTACAGAAAGGGGCGGGGCACTTATGCATATTATGTATATAAGAATCTATTTCTTACCTTTTCATTATATAGTTTATTTTTTTACTTTATTATTGTTTATTGTTAAACTGAACTGCTACGACACACAGATATCCCCGTCTGCAGGGCCAATAAAGGAGTTCTGATTCTGATTCTGAGTCAATCATGATGGGAACTGCATGAGGAGGTCAGTGTCGTAATATTCTGATCAGGTATTAATAAGAAAGTGCTTCTTAGTTAGTGAATTCATGCACTGAAACAAAGGTGCAAACCAAGCAAACGTGAACCACGGTTGGCCTGACCGCAGTTACTGAGCTTATGTACATATTTGAGGTATTTTATTTGAGAATTTATCATTTTATGAACCTTTATACTAAATCTCAGAGGCAAATAATGCACTTTTTATACCACAAACTTTATCTGAAGGCTGAATCATTAATTACTTCTGATATAAGACATTTTCAAAATACATTTACTGGATGATCCTGATGAACTTTCTGCCTCAGTGATGTTTCGTGGACAGAATTTACTTGAAGCGAATTTTTTACATGTTAAAGGAACCAAACACTTCTTCCACTGCTGGTTTTAGACTGTTGGTTGAATAAAACAAGAACTTTGAAGATTCCACAGTTGAAAGAGAAAAAGTCAATTTTCTGCCACTTTGAAGACAAAACTAATAATAAATTGATAGAGAAAATAATTGTTGATGAAAATACTCTTTAGTTGCAGCTGTAATCTGGGTCCAAACTGCATTCTTGACTTTGGAAACACTGATATAACAAATCTTGTGACTTTAATCAACACTTCTGTTTCACCTTCACACATTACAAATAACGCTGCTATAGTGATACACGGCTCGGCCACCAGAGGGCGACATCCATCCATCTGCTCCAGAATGACTCCACGTCGCAGGTTGCTGTTACAAAATTGCACCACTTTTATTCATTTAAGGCTTTTTAGTTTTTACTTTACATTTGGCTTCACCCTCCCTCCCCCCTCCCTCCCCCCCCCCCTCCCGCTGCTGCTGTGGGTTTCTGTACTGGAAGAAAAACCAGTTCAAACCGTCTCGCACCAGTTTTAAACTCCGGTCTGGGATCTGAACCTGACACGTCGCCGGCTGAACTGGTTTCTTTTACATTTCACTGGTCATCATGCCGTACAGAGAAAAAAGAAGCAGATTTATTTCAGTAATATAAAATCGTTTCTTTTTGTTTGAGTTGTTTCAGTTTGCATTCGGCTGCGGCTGCGTTCGTCACTTCACTGCGACTTCTGTCGTCGTTACAGCGACTCAGTTTAAGTCCAACACAAAGATCCAGGCCCAGGGTGTATTTAGCCTAGCTGAGCACAAAGACTGGAAGCAGAGGGAAACTGTTAGCCCCGTTCTATATGAAGTGAAATCTAACTTTAAACTATGGACATCATCCGTGTGCTTCAAACTAACGACTTGTTAGATCGTCTGACAGCCAAATCAGGACGCTTTCCAAAAAGACAATCTGACAGTAAAACCAAGATTCAACAATGTCTTCGAGGAAAGACGAGATAAAGAAAGACAGATGAAGCCGATAAACTTCTGCCATCAGACACATCGTTCACTCGTCTTCTTTTGAGGCACACCGAGACGTTAAAATCTACTGAATGCTTAAACAGAAGTCACATGAAATGGAGGTCACAGCCGCGGCGTCTGTTACTGTTGAAGCCAGAAAGGTCCGAGTGCAGCCGCGGACAGATGTAATCTCTCGGGGAGGACAGGTGAGACTTCCAGGTGTGTTTCCTATTGAAAGCCTGATAATACTTTATTTAAAAAATACTCATATTTATAATTTCTGAGTAAACGAATACTTAATAAACTGTTTGCAACACCAGAGACGCAGTTATAAAGACATGTGAGGACAATTAAAAGTGTTTAACTCGCCCTCATACAGAAGGGTTGTAACACGGCTGTAACCACATGAAAATACACATTTTAAATGACAGATTAATATCAAATAAGAAGTATTTATCATATGTTTAAATAAAGAACCTAAACTGTATTTGTTGGTGAAAGCTAGGATTTGTAATTGTGATCATACGTAATTAAATATGATTAACAGCATGTTAAACTGTGTTATCAGTTATTCTTTAACTGCTCAAACAGCAGTTATAGATTCTGGGTAAGTGAAGTTAAAAAAGTGGATAAATAGATTAATAAACACTTTAATATGTCCTCGTATTTCTTTACAATTACATCACAATGTGTCACAAACCACAAATACTGGTAATTAATGCTCCAAAGGGAAACTTAAACTAGTTAATCCTCCATCATTTAAGTCTTTCCTCTTATATAAAAAAAAAGTCCAATGTTTGTTTTCCAGTGTGGAAAAAACCCTCATCAGACGGTTTCTCACCAGCTGTAGAGGTTCTGTTCTGCCCTACAGCCACAAGGGGGCTGTAGTGAGTCCATCACGGCTCAATGCACAAGGAAACTGAAATATGTGGTTTGTCAGAAGGGTTTTTCGAAAAGAAGCTTACCTAAAAGTTTCAACAGGAATCGTCATAACATTAGCTTTTCTTTTGGTGAGCATGCTAACAGTGTAATGCTAACAGGAACGCCCCGCCACGGCTGCAGACGGACCTTTTCATCGGGAAGCTTCTGCTCGGCATGCAAACTGTTGCAGCACCTCCTGGAGATCAGACTGACAGAAACATCAACATGCTACATGACTGAACGCACTGGAGGAGAACCAGAATACTGACAGCGGTACCACGCAGTACCGCAAGTATTCCCGATAGTACAACACTGTGCACAGCAGTACTCACAGAGGTCACTGGTCCAACATACTGAATCTGTGGGGAAATACCACTCTCACATTACAAACAGAAGACAGATATTCAAAGGCTCTCTGTGGCTGCTGCTTCACAGGCCACGCCCCCAATACACGAGGGGGCGGGGCTTCCACTTCATCCTCCTCTGGTTGGTCTCAGCCGTGCTACTGTCAAAAAGAAACACCAAGTTTTTTTAACTTTACTGACACTGAAACCATCCGCTTGTCAGTGGTGCTCCATGCTCACACGTTAACATGTTAGCTTTGAGCTAACTGTTAGCATGATATACGACACCAACACACAGATATGGAGGTCGAGTTTGATCCTCCACACCTGGATGGTTAAATCAGTCAAAGGAGTGCTGACCAACAAGACCATTGATTCAGTGTTTCCCTCTCAGATGTGTTGTGTTAATTACATTAATAATCAGGTAATAATATGGTTAATAATACAAAAACAACACCTGCGGGCTGCCCTGTTCAGTAAGTATAACACAACCCCCCCACCCCCAAACACCCCGGGCCAAAAAGGTCATTACAGAAACTGGCCTGGTTCACTGTTGTTATGCAGCTCACTTACACACTCACACACACATACACACACACACAAAAACACACATACACACACACACACACACACACACACACACACACACACACACATACGCACATAAGGTACTGGACCAGTGTGAGTCTGCTGTCAAAAGGCAACATGTCCGCCCTGAGCAGCAGGTCTAGAGTCAGCTCACCGCGGCTATCATTCCTTTGTTTCATTGAGATCTTAGCATTGTTAGCATCCCCTCACAGCATACCAAATATACTGATTTTCCCTTAGCAATAATGCTAGCCCACAACTGAAAGGCTTGTTAGCATTGCTATTTTTTCCTAACTGTAAAGCTAACTCACAGATAGCTGACAAGCTAACACACAGCAACCAACATCCATTTGTTTCTTTGTGAATAAATGTATTTTACCAGCTGTTAGGCTAACAAGGTAGCCCATAAATGTAAGTAAACATAAAATTCCTTAAGAAAATGCCAACAAAGTATTAGCATAGTTAGCATTCCCTTTTAACATTGCCAATGCATTTGCTGTTTAAACTATGAGCTAGCCCTTAGCGAAGAGCTTCCATCAGTTTCTTTGGAGATATGCTAATAACGCTAACATCACACACAGAGCTTAATTTACATGCAATATTTCTGCTAGCTGCTAGGCTAATAAGGCAGCCCATAGGTAAGTACACTTTAACCTCTTTTGAAACATGCTAACCAAGCTAACATCAAACAAATAGTACATTTGGACAGTTAGCATTGTTTCCGAACATTGCCAATTCATTCCTGTAGCCTTTAGCTAACTTAAATTAGCTGGAAGCTATCAGCGCAGTGAGCCGACTGCATGACCTGCTGCATCCCCCTCACCCAAAAATCAAAAACAAAAATATTAAATGACTTTTATATCTTTTCACACAGAAACATAATAATAATAATCACTGTATATTAACCACTGTATGGATCCACAGGTTCGACCAGAGCCACACACACAAAGTCGGCCATGTTAATCAGCTGGGACATCACTGGGGTAATCGTGGCCACAACATGGCCGACGGCAGCGTGGTCAGACTGCGTGTGTGTGACTCGGGACTGCTGGAAAATAAGTCGAAGGAAAGAAAGAAACATTCAAAATTAAAAGCAAGAAGCCACTCCCCAGCGCAAAATGGCCAAGCAGAGAGCATGATGGGAACTGTGGTTTAAATTTGAGCAGTTGTTTGGACAGCCCCCATTTCTGCAACGGCAGAATCATCATCATCATCTTCTTCATCATCATCATCATCATCATCATCATCATCACCACCGCTGCAGTCTTATGATGTTTGGTTTAATGTTTCCAAGGCAACCGTCTCCGTCAGACAGTGTGGTGAAGGGGATGGCAGATGTGGTCGTCACGGGAACAGAGGTCAGAGGTGGCCGATGTTGATGATGACATGGTTGTGTTAAAGGGGCGTGGCCAGCTGGAAGATGTGGTGTGATTGGTTGGTTTGTTGTCGGTCAGGTGAGCAGAAAAACTGACAAGAGAGAAGAAAAGTTTCAAAGTTTGTCCAATAATGTGTGTGTGTATGTGTGTGTGTGTGTGTGTGTGTGTGTGTGCGTTACCTGTCATTAGAGAAGCTGACAGGTGGACTTTTTGCGAGTTTTCCCGGGAACTGGACTCTTCCTGTTAATCTGCCGCACAAGGTCGTAGAAGATCTGCATACAAACATTTAAAAAAATTTAAAAATTTAAATCAGTAGGTGGAGCAACATACCCAAAGGTGTGTGTGTGTGTGTGTGTGCGTGTTTGTGTGTGCGTGTGTGTCCGTGGTCACCTCGTTCACGTTGATCTTGCTCTTGGCTGAGGTCTCCAGGAAGGCGCAGGAGTTCCACTGGCGGGCGAGGCCGATGCCGGACTCTTTGGCCACCACACGCTCCACCTCCAGGTCGCACTTGTTTCCAACCAGGATCATCGGAACCTGAAACACAAAACCAAGTAGTCAAAGTCACTGAGTTGCATTTCTGTTTTGTAGCATCTGTCCTGAGTGACCACTTGTGATCTGATCTCACTTCTAAGCTTTATACAGAAAATAAAAATGTACATCACTGGACACAAAGACAGAAAGAAGTTCATGTAGAACATCTGCAGAGTTAACAAGAAGGTCCAAATAATGCAGAATGAGTCAGAGACAGAGTTTCACAGAGTTTATAAAGTGTCTCCAACTCAACAACTCACTAAACTGACACATTTGTTAAGGGAGTCTGGGGACTTTCTCCACGGGGACAAAGAAGTCGCCTATATTGTTCCTGTTTAGTGTCTTTGTAACATGTGACATGTTCAGATCAATAACATGTTTCTTCTTTCATAAAAAGTCACAGACACAGTTTCAAAATGGTTCTAAAGTGTTATGCTACAACACAACTCCTTAAATCAGCTGATTTGTTAACGGAGTCTGGTGAAATTGTGGTTGATAGTTGGCTTCATGTATTATATTTAATGCTGAATTTACAACAAGGATGCAGTGATTCAGAATCTGTCAGAGACAGAGTGTCATAATGTTATAAAGTATGTTTTAACTTAACACCTCTTAAAATCACTACATTTGTTAATAGAGTCTGGTGATGTTGGCAGGTTACGAGTGACCAAACATATCATCTACATCACAGTACCAACTGCTCTCATTTAGTCTTTCTATATAAAGTTAGTCCCCAGAGTTGCCAGCAGTTGTCTCCATTTACATGTTTTTAACTCTGGCTCTCTATACTGACAGGTGTGTGTGTGTATGTGTGCGTGTGTTTGTGTGTGTGTGTGTGTGTGTGTGTGCGTGTGTGTGTGTGCCGTACGTCCTCGGTGTCCTTCACTCTGAGGATCTGCTCTCTGAGGTCCTGCAGGTCGTTGAAGGTGGACTGAGCCGTGATGGAGTAGACCAGAGCGAAGCCCTGACCGTTCTTCATGTACAGGTCTCTCATCGCCGTGAACTGCTCCTACAGGTAAACAGCAGACAGACAGGTGGTCAGAGAGACACACACACACACACACAGGTGGTCAGAGAGAGACACACACACACACACACACAGGTGGTCAGACAGACAGACAGACAGGTCTTACTGTTCCTGCTGTGTCCAGGATCTCCAACATACACTGCTGTCCATCAACCTCGACTTGCTGTAGACAGACAGAAAAAGAGAAAGTGAGACCTCTAACATTAGCAGTGGCATTCAGTAGAGCGCATACCTCCACCATGGCCCAGCAGTCCCAACGCAACCAACACATCACTCACATGAAGTGCCACGAGAGACAGACGGGCTGGAACTGTCTTACCTTCCTGTAGGAATCCTCTATCGTCGGGTCGTACTTCTCCACGAAGATCCCCTGAACAAACTGGACAGTCTGGAGACAGACAGAGAGACAGAGAGAGAGACAGAGAGAGAGACAGACAGAGAGAGAGAGAGAGACAGAGAGAGAGACAGAGAGAGAGAGAGAGACAGAGAGAGAGAGAGAGACAGAGAGACAG
>JARJLU010019631.1:40914-51139 GCA_030272975.1 Sparidentex hasta | reverse complement strand
TCCTCCTCCTCCTCCTCCTCCTCACAGGTCAATGTTGGATCGTTAATGGATTTAAAGAAATGAACTTGTCTGTTATCGGCCAAGAAAGTTCTGGTGGTTAAAACTGTTTCATTGACTCATTTACTGATTCAATTCTCACTTTTCTGTGAGCACAAGAAAAGTCATCAGTGAAAGATACTGATTCTTTAACATGGTGTCAGTCTTTAATATCTAACATGTAAACATGTAAGATGCACTTCAACTCCAAACTCAGAGAGAAGGTCCAGATAACTGAACTGATTCTTCTTTAATGTCAGAGTTTGATATACCACACAAAGCTAACTGCTAATCAAGGCTAACATCAGTCCTTGTCAACACACTGTCATGAAGTCTGTTCCTGCTGTTCTGATGTAACTGTGGTGGCAGCAGATGGTTTTCAGTCAACATCTACATCTTCTTTACCTCAAAGATCTCGAAGCCGGCGATGTCGAGGACGCCGATGAAGTACTGGCGAGGCAGAGCGGTGGACAGGGACGAGTTGATTCGACCGACCAGCCACCTGAACATCCGGTCGTAGGTGGCTTTGGCCAGTGCTGCGACTGCGTAGTTCACCTGCACACATGAAACGGGTCAGTGGCGCCAGAATACAGAGGAGTGATGACGACTGATCGATTGATCGATCACCTGCTCCACTGTCTGTCCTTTCACGATGAACTCGCTGCCCACTTTGACTCGAGGGTTCAGGAGGCCCTTCAGCAGGTCGGCAGAGCTGATGCCCATCAGGTACGCAGCTTTATCCACACCTGAGCACACACACACACACACACACACACAGACACACACACACACACACACACAGACACGCTCTAATCTCATCTGCATCTACAAGTTTGTTTGGGTTTTATTTCATTTTATCTACTTTTTTATCTGTTTTTTTTTTTTAATTTGATTATGTTTTTTTTTTATGTTATATTGTTTTTAATGCTTTTCCAGCAAACATCAAGATGTTGAATGACTGTTGAACGTCCAGTCAGGACGTCTTGTTATTGTTTTGTTATTGTTATTGTTCTAGCAACAAAATATGTTGTTACCACAAACCAGCTGATCAGCTTCTCTGCTAAAGTTCATCAACACTGTGAATTATTAACAAGTCAAACTGATTGAAGGAGGTGCGGCTGTCCGATCACAAACATTTCACGTCCGGATAAATCATCAGTGACGTGGTCGTGATAAAAAATACATCTTTAAAATACAAATCTTTTGTTTTTTCAAATCAACTATATGATTGATATTTATTTGATTTTTAAAGAAGCTCTTCTGAGACAGTTGTTTATCGTCCAGCCAGTGTTTGCTGTGTTTCTCTGTCTGTGTGAAGCTCTTTGAATTTGCTCTGTGTTTAAATGAATTGTATAAATAGAGCTAAGAATCTCTGTGTGTCCGTATCATCGTTGTGTCTTTGCTGAGGTGGAGGTTCTGCAGACTCACTCTCGGTGCCGTCGGCCTCGGCCTGCTCCTCTCGCTGCTTCTTCTTGAACTTCATGTTTCCAAAGTGCATGATGGCTCCAACGATCTTATAGCAGCCGTACTTCTCCTCCGGAGTGAAGCCCAGCGTGTCCATGGCGTGCTGCAACACACACACACACTCACAGTAAACACTTCATCAGATTATAGTGTGTGTGTGTGTGTGTGTGTGTGTGTGTGTGTGTGTTTCCTACATCAGTGAGCTGCAGCTCCTCTCCATCATTGATGCTCTCCACCTTGGTGTCTCCCTGAGAGCAGACGTGGTAGTCGTAGGGGTTTGTGGTCACCAGCAGCATGTCTGCAACACAGGACAGCATGAAACACTCTGACAGGAGGCCGGTTACATGAACTATCTGCTGCTCGGACACACAATAAAATCAACATTTACTCAGGTAGAAGTACTAATATCACAGTATTCCAGTACAAGTGAGAGTCCTGAACTTTCTAAAACTTTTTAAAAGCAATCAGCAAAATTAAAGTATAGAAATTAACAGTGGGTCACATCTGAGAGGTTAAGCCCCGCCCCTTCTGACCTTATTTTGCAACAAGAGACACATTTTTTTTGTGCCATAGACACAAATGATGTGAAATGAGTTTTTAATTTAGTTCAAAACTGTTCAGTGAACCTTCTTGGTCATTGTCTATTTTGAATCACCGACACTAACATGTATCTGTGTTTTTGATAATTAATGACATTAATTAATTAATGACGTCAGTATTTGGGTGGAGATCCTGGCGTGTGATTGGTGGGCGGGGTTACCTTGCAGCTCTGGCTTGTGATTGGACAGGATCTGGTAGTAGATGTGGTAGCTTCTCTCTCCGGGCTGCTGGAACACGACTCTGGACTTCTCTAGAAGATCTGATGAAACAGACACCGACACACTTCAGTGTTCTGCAGAACTTTAATCCTGAATCGAGAACAGAACATCTGACTTGTGTTTCAGATTCTTAAGATCCTGATTAATGTGACTCACACATGTCGATGTCAGCAGACGCCAGACGTCCTGTCGGCCCAAAATGGATTCTGATGAACTTTCCCTGAGACACACAAACAGAACCAGGCTCCTTCTAACACACAGCGATGGAGGAAGATATTCAGATCCACATGGAGATATTTCTCTGTTACTGAAGTGAAAATATGTGACTATAATCAAGAAGTTAACTTTGAAGTGTTCATATAAAGTGACTTAATGACGTCCACTGTCACATGTATCATTAGATTGGAAGCTTAACGTGGCATGAGAGGAAACTTTATTGACTTTACTGAACTCACGAAGCGAGACGAGTTGTCGTTACGGATGGTCTTGGCGTTACCGAACGCCTCCATGGCAGGATTAGCTTCGATGATCTGGTCCTCTAAGTTTCCCTGAGACGGACAGAAGTTACTGACGACTGATCGACACACACAAACACACAAACACAGAAACACAGAAACACAGAGAAATGTCGACTCACTCCTTTCTTCACGTTTTCCCCCAGAGCAGCGACGATGGCGAAGTACTGGATCACCCTCTTGGTGTTGACTGTTTTCCCTGCGCCTGATTCTCCGCTGACAGGACGCAGAACAAAAGCTACAGTTAGAAAAACACGACTGAACAAAAAGTACAACGACATTCAGAGAACATTTTCTTTGAATAGTGCAGAAGTACAGCTGAAGCACGCGAATACTGAGCGTTAAAACACTTCATGCTCATGTCGTGCAAACAGTTTCTGATTAATGTTTGACAGTCAGATTGATGCTACATCCAGGATGTGCAGTGAGAACAACACATGAAGAAGGATGAGCAGAAAAAAACAACTTAAAACCAGGTGTGAGAACCACGTATCTGTAAAAAGTCAACTTGATAACAGTTTCCAGCTGTGTGATGCTGCAGCTTCCAGAAAACACAAGACGGTTTATAAAGAGTTTATTTAGTTTCAGAAGGAAGAAAATTTGTTTAAAATGTTGTTTAAATGAGATTACTTTTGTTTGTAACGTCTCATCATGTGAAAGCAGCTGTGACTCACGTGATCAACATCGACTGGTTCTCTCGATCTGCGGAGGAACAAGAAGCCAAAAAAATAGGTCTTATTAGTCCGAAGCCTCCTAAACGTTCCAGAGTGAAGACTCTTCAGAACCTCGACCGTCTTTGTAAAAAACTTAGAATTTCAGTTTATTGGATATTTTCATTGTTTGAGAGATTTTAAAGTCATGTGACGGTGTCTTTTTTTTATCCACTGTTACTTATTCGAGTGTTGTGGGATGAAAAACTTCCATCTGACTTCCTGTCAGCAATATAAATCAGTGCAGAGACGAACACCTGCAGCTGCACAGTGTGGGAGGTCACAGGTGACTCACTCTGCAGCAGGTCCACGTAGGCGTTGTCAGCGATGGCGTAGATGTGTGGCGGCGTGTCTGTGCGACGCCTCCCTTTATAGGCTGCGACCACCGCTGCAGAGTAGACCGGCAGCCATTTGTACGGGTTGACGGTCACACAGAACAGACCAGAGTAGGTCTGACACACAAACAGAGAATAAAAAACAGGTGAAGCAGGTTTTAATGTTGTTCCCATTAAGATGCTGTGCAGTTTTGTCTCTGACTGAACTGTGTGTTTGAGAATAAACACTGACATAAATCATCCACATGCTGTATCTCCTCCGCAGGTTGAAGAGGACCGAGGCCTCGTTCAGGTGAGTCAGCATGGCCATGTCCTCCATCATGTCGAACTTCGGAGGGTTCATCGGCTGGAGGTCGTCTTCCTTCACTATCAGGAACTGAAACACAGATGAGCTTTCTGTGAAAAAGGCGAAAGCTTCGAGTCTTCAGGACTTAAAAACATTCATATTTTATATGAAAATAATATATAAACTAATGTTCTTTTGAAACGAAAGCTTTGATGTGAAGTGATGAACCAACCCGTCCGTCTTTGGTCTCCACGGTGGTCTTGTCTCCGTTCAGCTCTCTGACCTCCACCTCTGCGTACGCTTCCACGTCATCAGGCATCCAGACTCTCTTCGTCCCTGAGACACGTCGGTGAAGGACGACACAAAAACATTTACTTTAAAGGTTTATTTAGATGGTTTAAAACTCCAGAATGATCATTTTAATGTTTAACTGTTAACATAAAAACAAAATAGACTGATTTGCCATAATTTAGTTTGTATTTATATTTCAGTAGAAAAGAAGAAGACAGATGTAGAGTCGTGGTGTTTAAACAGGTGAGCTGGTGTTTACCGTCGAACGCCTGCGCCCGGGCAGCCAGGTGCTCCAGGTTGGTGAGACGAAGGTAACGACCAGCTTCTCCAAACGCCTTCATGTCGAAGAACTGAGACATCTGAGACGAGAACACGTCGTTTAAAGGAGCAATCTGTAGCGTTTAAATACACTCTCACATGTTGGATGTGTTGATGTAACCTGCAGGAAACACTTCAGTCTCAGTGAACAATGTGTTTATATCAGCTGATATATCGATATCACATCACATCCGTCTGATCTGCTGTCAGTCTGCTGTCGTTCTGTATCTCTCAGCATCAGAATCATGTTTATTTGCAAAAACAGTTTTTCTTCTTCTTCTGCTTCTTTGCAGTAGTTTTGTAGCTGTTCACTGTGATTTCTATCAGGACGAAGCTGTTGTGTTTGTTCTGGACTATTTTTAGCAGCAGATTAATCCACATTTGGTGCTGTAGTGAGTCTCAGTGTCAGCAGGACGCTGCGAGTGCTAAAATAAACTACCGTGTGGCTCATTGATGTGATTTTAATGGAGCTGTGTGACACAGAGAAGGAAGATTTATCAGGCTGTGATCCTCACAGTCATTATATCTCAGGATACAGAGTCTAAACCTGCAGTTACCTCCAGACATCCCATCATGTCCTTCACTGCTGTGCTGATGTCCGGTGAGCTGCAGGCTCAGTCAAGCCTCCAAACTGAACCGTGAGGTCAACAAACTGGCATGGCAGCCATTTTGACAGTATATTTGGCTCACCTCGGTGCATTACGCAGGATTTCAGACCGAGGGAGCAGCTGCCACATCAGCTCAAGAGGATCCATCTGAAATACTCGAGCCTCTCCCTGTTTTATTTTCCCTCCATTCACTGTCGCACCCGCAGACAAACTGCCTGAACAAATCCTGACTGTAAATAACCACTTTAAGTCCTCAGCCACCATCAGACGTGCTGCTGTTTGTCAGTCAGATCCGGTTCTGACTCGGACGAGACGTGAAGCCTCACAGAGTCGACAAATCAACCACACTGACACCACAGAGTTAAATAAAGTGCGTCCAGGTGAGACTTCGATCAGACTGTGGAAGTGAAGCTGATGTTGAGCTGATCTGAGACTTTATGAAAGTGTTGGATCGTCCTTCACATCGTCCAGCCACTGTTGTTATCATTATATTAACCTGACGATCACAGAAATTAGATTAAAAACAGCCCTGAAACATCCTGGAATCACTTTCAATCAGAACATGGTACATTTATAATTAGATAACTCTTTTTATTCAAGTGTTTATGAAATGAAAATCTTCACTGACTTCAGTAAACGGCTGTGCAATAAATGTTTTGTAAAGAATGTAATTGTTTGTCAACAGTCAAATAACTGAACAAAAGTTTAATTTACCAAAAATGTCTTAATTATGGTTTTTTGCTACAGAAATAAAACAATAAAAACTAAATGTTCGTCGTAACACTGTTTGATTTTGGTCAAATTAAATAAAAGCTTCATACAAAATAAAGTGAAATAAAAATAAACCCTAAATAGAGTTTGATGTTTTAACATTATTTAAAGTTTTTATACCAAACAAAATGTTGAATTAAGGGACTCAAAGGTTTAATATAATTAGTTTGATTCAGTTAATTGACACAGGAAACACACACGTCCGTTAGATTTAATTAAATTGTAAAAGCCAGGCAGAAAATTAAAAGCTGTTTGGAAGCTGAACGAGTCGAGATGACGTGAAGGATTCTGGGACTGGTGACGATTAAACGGACGTCAGGAATTGAACGATGTTGAACTCGACATTAATCATCATCCCAATAAAGGAAATTCACCATCAGGTTATCGAGTCTGAGTGATCTGAGATAACAGCTGCCGTCTCCAGGTGAGTTGTGAGGTGTCGCCATGACAACAACAGACGTGCGCTTCACTCTGAGGATGATCTGAGCACATCGTCTCTCCTGGAAGCTGTAAGTTTACTGTCACACCGTCACTCAGCTGATCCTGCAGTGAGCTGACAGCCGGCAGCGTCACTACATCAGAACAGAACTACTGATCACTTTCCATCTTTTGTAAAATCTGTTAGATGAACTCATGAAGTTAAATCAGAAACACTTTGGGTTTCTTCCTGTGGTTGTGCTCCTGATGGTCTTCACCACAGCGACGACTGCTGAGGCTCATGGGTACTGTAGTGTTTGGAGCCGCTTCGCGTCTCAGAAAAGCAGATTTATAAGTAAAAGTTTCAAAGTAAAACACTTGTCAGCCAGAGGAAGCAGCGCGGCGTACTCACCGTGCCGGGTCGGTCTGCTCGGCTCTGAAGCTCTTCTGCTGGACTCACTGTAGTTTAAGAGGATGTGAACAACACAAGAACACAATAAGTCTTCACACTGAGCATCACATCACTTTATAACCTCCCTGTGGAGGCATGTGACCTCCTCCGCTGCAGCTGATTGGTCCGACTGGTCCTGCTGGACGGTCATAAAAGGCCTGCTGTGGTCAGTATGGAATACCAGAGTGAAGCAGAGCTGAAGCCCAAATCTCTGACTGACTATCTATGGACACGGTGCTGCTGTTCGCTGTGACTCACGCTCCATCCAACACGACCAACGTTACTGTGACTTTCACAGTTCTGTCCACATAATCCAGCAGCAGACCACATTACTGTGTTTGTGAGAGAGAGCAGAGCGCAGCCTCCATCTGCCACTTCAGCCATCTTCTCCAGTCTGTGACGGGGTGTAAAATCAGCTGGTTCACGATGGGACAGAAACACATACTGAACACATGCTGTTGTTTTTTTAATGTGACTTAAAGTTAATTTGTTTTCAAATTAAGGAAAACACAAAACCACATCATCAGAAAAAAGTCAAAGAGCACAATCGTTATCTGAAGTCAGACAGCAAACTAACTGCTGACATCTTTTTATATCACAGCGATTTGAACCAGCAACCTTCCGATTACGAGTCGACCTGCTCTGCCTGCTGAGCTTCAGCCGCCTCGGTCAGTCCACAGATCGGCTTTAAAATCAGGACGTTCAGCTGGAGGCTCAGCGGTCGCTGGCTGAACATCAGTCACCCATCAGCCTTGTTTTTAATGATGCTCCCACATCTCATACTGAGTTTATAACAGAGCCTGTAGAAAACAAGCTGTGTTACAGAACCGGGCTGACAGATCCGGTCTGGATCCTCCTGAACTGCTCTCAGACTCACCGGGCCGTCCTGATGATACCAAACATGTTGGATCCATGATTATGATTAATATGTGGATGAGTTCATCAGTATTTCAGAACTGGACCTCAACAACAGTTCTGACAGTACCGCCAAGCAACAGTAAGCATCCTCGCCCTGCAGGCTAACGTTAGCTAGCACACCACAGTAAAGAACAGAGAAGATGTTTTGAGTCTCCACTCGTTCAGACTCGTTCAGACTCGTTCTCACCTCCTGCTTTAGTTTTTCCTCGCTGCAACGCTTCACCTCAGCGAGTTGTTGCAGCGTGTTAATCAGCACGTTGTTTACATCTGCTTCCCCATGAGATCATCACGTTGGACACATGAAAGAATAACAGAGAGTTTTGTCTTTGGAAACGTCGGTGCTGATGTTCGTGTGTTTCTCACACTTTGCTCTGTAGCAGATTGGAGTTTTTGGTGTTCAGCAGCTTGTTGGAGAAGCTTGTCAGGAAACAGAATCTTGGTTGTTATTGTCCTTTAATCCAAACAGGCTCCATGTTGATCTCCCATCATCCATTTCACTCCCGCTCTCTCTCTGTAATCCCCATCAGTGACTGACAGGTGTAAATGTGGCCGTGACACACGACACGCTTCATTAGCTGAGCAGTGTCAGGATTTGGACCGCGGCGTGTCGAGAGGTTCTGTTGGGTTCTGTTTTGTTGGTTCCTGTTCTGTTGGTTCCTGTTCTGTTGGGTTCTGTTCTGTTGGTTTCTGTTCAGTTGGTTTCTGTTCTGTTGGTTCCTGTTCTGTTGGTTCCTGTTCTGTTGGGTTCTGTTCTGTCGCTGTGACGCTGGCTGAGCTCTGTGTGACCCGTTAGTGTTTAAAGGTGTTTTATAAATAAAGGTTTACTCACAGACTTACTGCTGAAGCTGCTACACATTTCTCTGTAAGCCCTCCATCCATCCATCCATCCATCCATCCATCCCCACCAGCTGTCCCGCTCCTCTCCATCCCTCCATCTTTTCATCCCTTCATACATCAGCTGTCTCGTTCTGTGACGGGAGGATGACAAAGTAAACGATGGAGGACAGACTGAGATTTAACTTGATGTTAACTGATTTTATCTCTTCGTCAGCTCCTCTGTTTCACTCTCATCCCTCTTTTCATTTTCAGTTTTTGTTTTACGTTTCTTTCATCTCTCTCTTCCTGCAGCTGTCTCACTGTGGATTCTCTCTAATCCAGAGTCAAATACTGACACACACACACACACACACACACACACACTTGCAGCAGCTCTGTAACACAGTAGATTTACTGTACTTACGTGCAAATTTGAGCTAATTTACTTTATAGTTCTCCTTTTCTACACCTGACTGGTAAATGCTTGTTCCACTGCTTCAGCGACAGCTTTAGTTAGTTTCACCCTCCAGTCCAGTCAGAACCATTTTAGCACTCATGGTTCTGCTAATGTTGGACTCAGTTCACTAAAGATTCCAGAGATCAACAACAAACAGCAAAAGACAAAAATTAAGTTTGTCACAAAGTTCAGTTTCTCAAATCTGTCCAGAGTGAACCCTCTTCACAAACAAATCAAGAAAGGATCTTTGAAAAATAGAAATAAACCAACATGTGGTGCCAGTCAGCTGATCGTCTCTTCACACAGGAGAAGAGTCTGGAAGTGACGCTGCAGGCTGATGCTAAGCTAACTGTGACAGTTTGTCAGGACATAAAACCAATAATCAATTGATCTTCACTAATCCAGATGTGAGAGTCTAATAATGGCAGATCTGCCAGTGCTGAAATAAGATTAATTACACATTATACATACGTACAGATTCCTGGAGGATGAGTCTGTTCTGTGAGCAGCATCATTTAATTTTAACCGTGTGACTGTGGAACATGGACGAATGAATGTTGGCGTCTGATGAACCTTTAACGTGATGATCCGTCGATCTGCAGCTAACAGACGCAGCATCACGCACACGAACCGTTTCTATGATACTTTATAGGAGGTTGTTTTGATAATTCATAGTAATGCAAATAATTTGTGCATTACTTTATAAACACACACACACACACACATCACTTTGTGTTGATGCCATGATAACTCCCTGTAAACCCTCGACATATGAGCCGGGCACACACACATGTACACACACACACCTGTCATACCACACACACACACACACACACTCTTCGTGTGTCTCAGAACAATGGGCCGATGCGATAAACTTATTTTGGCTGAACAACAAAGAGACGCCAAGGGAACCCCGAGCTAGTCCCCAAATCCCTCTGCTGTCACTCAGGATCACACACACACACACACACACACACACACACACACACACACACACACACACACACACACACA
>JARJLU010019631.1:10914-35914 GCA_030272975.1 Sparidentex hasta | reverse complement strand
GTCTTGTTGTCGAACTTGTCTCTCTCCAGACCTGAAACACAGAGAGCTGGAGGTCAGGACTCGTCTTCACCTGCGTCCCGTCGTCCTGCCGCTCACTTTGTTTCTGCTCACCACAGATGAAGCAGGTCGTCTTCAGAATCTCCTCCTTCTTCTGTTTCTCACTCCTCAGGTCGGCAAACGTGTCGATGATGACGCCGAAGATCAGGTTGAGGACGATGATGATGACGATGAAGTAGAACAACAGATCGTACACCACCCGGGCCGGAAACAGCACCTCCTACACACACACACACACACACGTACGCACGCACACACACGACACAATGTACACACATACAGATGAATAACTAACACATGCACAAAATTATACTGATGTGAAGAAATTATTCATCATATTGTTGAAAAGATACAACAAAGATATGCTGAGGCAGGACTGTGTACGGGAGATTTATAACATTAAAATCACTTCTGATTCATCAGTAAACATCCTCAACTGTATCTGATCTGATGCCACTCAAGACAGAAACGTTCAGAGTTCATGTTTTAACGTTTTCTTCACGTTGCGTTGAGTCTCGTTCTGACTTTCAGCTGAACTTGGAGCGAAGGTCCCGATGGTTTCAGACAGATTATATCTTTAACAGCTTCTTCTTGTCTCATGAAACATTTAGTTTAAATTTGAGAAATTCAACCTGCAAGTTTGTAAAAAGTGACTGATGGAGCTTTTTGTTTCCAACAGTCAGGAAATACAAAGTAAAGATTAAAATGTTGTTTGACATCACTGAGGCTGATGTGTATTATGGGATGGATTCGGAGAGCGTCTAAGTGTTCTTACGTTCTTGGATGGTTTGCGGAGAACGTCTCCGACTCCTCCTCCGTTCCTCAGTCCGTGGTTCAACACGGTGACGATGCACATCAGCAGAGTGTCGCAGGCTCGCTCCGTGTTCGACTCCTCTGGAAAACACACACACACACACACACACACACACACACACACACACACACACACACACACACACACACACAGTGACATGAGGTGTAACAGTACATGGGACTTTATTGATCTTGTGGATCACAGGCCTCCTGCACTGACTCACCCTCCTGCTCAGCCACAGCGGTGGTCTCTGCGGTGCAGCTGACTCCGTCTGAAGAACACGACTTCATGAAGTCCTGAGAGGCTTCGTTCTGCTGCGGAGCTGAACAACACAACACACCAGAGTTACTGGGACCAGTTCAACCCGTCCAAACACACCCTGCCTGATGTAAACTCCAGTGGTGAGGACACATTCAGGCTTCACCTTCAGCACACAGTATGAAAACTGACGCACACGTCGGCTCGTATTTGTAAGAAAATCCACTGGAACTGGGGAAAAACTCCTGGTGTTGCACAGAGAAGGAAAACTGTTTTTGGTTGAAAATGTTTAGAATAATTAAATTTCTCCTGCAAAAAACAAATGTATATCTTGGTTTGACACGAGGGGAAAACAAACATTTCTCCTTAAATTTTCCCCACTCAGTTTCACATACAGGGAAGACAAACAGTTTCCTCCTCTGAAGAATTTGTGAAACAAACTGAAAATTCAACAAATATTAAATATTTCTCCTGTGAAAAAAACATTACTTAGCTTGACACATTTTAATCACAATCCTCCTGAATAACCTGATGGTTTTATTCAGTCTTCAAACATGAAAAACAATAAATAAATAAATAAATAAAACACGTCCCGCCCTGCAGTTTCCTCCCGGCTGAGGCTGATCGGGGCTCAGAGGAGCAGAAATGATTTAAGATGTAAAACATGAAGCGGGTCGGGTCGGAGCAGTCCGAGATGTGAAGTTACCTGCAGCGATCTGCACCAGCGGGTCGACCTCCATGATGAAATCCTCCTTCAGGCAGAGGAAGCCCACGATGGAGAAGAGGTAGACGAGGATGAGAGCGAGCAGCGCCGTCAGCAGGATGGAGCGACCGTTACGAGTGACGCTCTTTATCACGTTGAACAGAGTCTCCTCCCGATAGATCAGGTCGAACAGCTGCAGACAGACAGACAGACAGACGGGTCAATACCCAGCAGAACCTGACCATGGCCTGTGTGTGTGTGTGTGTGTGTGGTTTACCAGGATGCTGTAGAAGAGCTCGTGGACGAACAGTCCCAGCGTGGAGGTGAGGACGTACGCCAGGTGGTACAGGAACTCCACATCCATCACCATGGCTTTGTATCCCATAATAAACGTCCCGTTGTTCCCCACGAAGCTCACCACAAACACCACCTTGTTGAGCAGCTGAACAGGAAGCACAGCAGGTGAGGAGCAGCAGGTGAGGAGCAGCAGGTGAGGAGCAGGTGAGGAGCAGCAGGTGAGGAGCAGGTGAGGAGGAGCAGGTGAGGAGCAGCAGGTGAGGAGCAGGTGAGGAGCAGCAGGTGAGGAGCAGCAGGTGAGGAGCAGGTGAGGAGCAGCAGGTGAGGAGCAGATGAGGAGCAGCAGGTGAGGAGCAGCAGGTGAGGAGCAGGTGAGGAGCAGCAGGTGAGGAGCAGGTGAGGAGCAGCAGGTGAGGAGCAGGTGAGGAGCAGCAGGTGAGGGGCAGGTGAGGAGCAGCAGGTGAGGAGCAGGTGAGGAGCAGCAGGTGAGGAGCAGCAGGTGAGGAGCAGCAGGTGAGGAGCAGATGAGGAGCAGCAGGTGAGGAACAGCAGGTGAGGAGCAGGTGAGGAGCAGCAGGTGAGGAGCAGATGAGGAGCAGCAGGTGAGGAGCAGGTGAGGAGCAGCAGGTGAGGAGCAGGTGAGGAGCAGAGTGAGGAGCAGCAGGTGAGGAGCAGGTGAGGAGCAGCAGGTGAGAACTGAGATTCTGGTTTTGTTTTTTTAATGTAAAACTTGAATTATAATAAACATGTTGACGATAACGAAGCTGTTAAACTCAGAACTGAAGATGTGAAGATATAAACTGAACCTTGTGATCAGACTGTTCTCATCAGTATGAGCGCCTCACCTGCCCAGGTGGTAGATGGGTAATGTAGTGTTGCTTACGTTGAGCGATCCCAGCAGTATGAGCGTGTTGCCGATGCCCAGGTGGTAGATGGATCTGAGTATCAGCGCGATGGTCAGAGGCTGGAGGCCGTAACGCTGAGAGAACAGACCCAACACGGAGAGCCCGGTCAGGATCCAGAACAGCATCAGCAGCAGGGAGTCGTCGATCGCCCCGACTGACGAAGAGGAGGAGAGAGAGTTACTCCAAGCAGAGAGGAAGTGAAATGTTTTATATTTTAAAATGTGACCGTCGTGAAATGTAAAACACATTTCTGCTCCTCAGCAACATCAGAGAAAACTTTGTTTTTTCCTCCTGCAGCTCGTTGGTCAGGAAGATTTTACTGACATTAAAATTTAGCAATTAAATGCGAAATGTTGGACAATTTTCAAGTTTAACACGAAAATCAAATTGACTTCTGCATTTAAATAATCATTTAATGATTATTTGATCTGAGCTGATGTCAGGCACCACAGTGATTCTAAGTGGAGAATTTAAAGGGATAAATTTGTTATTTTAAAGGAAATAAAGTCTGATTCATGAGGTGCACTTGACCTTTTTCAAAGATCGACATGATGATGATTCTTGATCAGCAGTGAGTGATGACTGCAGTACCTTGTCCGGAGTCGTAGGGGTAGAAGAAGGCGATGATGAGGTTGATGAAGACGGCGAGGTTGAAGGAGATGGTTCCCCACAGAGACATCCTCCTGGAGAACCAGTACAACACCGGCATACCTGAGACGAGTACAAACACTCTGTTACAGTGGACGACAAGCATGTTCACATCAAAATAAAGTGTGTGTGAGTGTGTGTGTGTGTGTGTGTGTGTGTGTGTGTGTGTGTGTGTGTGTGTCCTCACTCCTCAGCTTCTTCTGCCACTCCATCTCTCCGTGCAGGAAGGACGTCTGTTCAAAGAAGTGTGTGACCTTTGACCCCTGCTCGTCCTGCTCCGTGGTGTTGAACACTCTGAGCTTCGACTCCTCGGTCAGAAACTCACAGATGGGATGAACAGGAAACACGATCTGCTCCATGCTGCGGTCGTCGCGGACGATCTGCACACACACAAACATTTTTATTCCCCATTAATAAAAACATCACTCTGCTTCGAGTTTGGGTGCAAATTCTTAGATTAGTAGTAGTGGAATCTGTGTTGCCTCTATCTGTGAGGTCAGCAGGTCGTAGTACTCCAGCGGGTCCTGCTCCACCACAGCAGCTGGAGCCGACGACTTCAACATCTGGGACAGAGGACGGTTGTTCAGGTTCAACTGCGGACAGAAAGACAACAAAGTATTAGTAAGTACTGCAGGATGGAGGGATGGAGGGATGGAGGGATGGACGGGTCGATGGAGGGATGGAGGGATGGACGGGTCGATGGAGGGTTTACCATGGAGGAGATTCCCTCCTCGCCCTCTTTACTTTTCTTCGGAGGCTTCAGGAGGTTCTGCAGGATCTTGTTGTGTCTGGCCAGCTGCGAACAAACAAACAGGACGGTTGGTTTGTACTTCTGGAATTCATTTTCTGAGGACAGAGTGAGACCTCCTGTCGGCCAGTGAGGAGCTTGTGTTGCGTCACCTGCTGAGCCAGGATGTAGATGTTGTGTCCCACCTCACGAGGAGACACCTCCCCCTCCCCCTCACTCTCCTGGTTGTAGGCCTTCTTTATCACCTCCACCTGCACACACACACGCACACACACACGCACACACACGTTATGATCTGAACACAGATCATTAACAGATGCTTTAATAACACTCAGCTGTAAAGAGGCGGCGCTCTGACCAGCTCTCGTGGTCGGAGGTTGAACAGGATCCTCTCGGCGTTCTCGCTGTCATGGCGACTCTCCATCAGAGCCAGCAGCAGCTTGGAGGCGTTGTCCTGGCAACCAAGAAGAAAACAACAGCGGTCGGTCAACAGGTGTGACTGTGACAGGTGGACACGGAGCAGCGATACGACTCTGGACCACCAGCTCACAACCAAATCACGATGTTGCTGCTGTGACTGAAGTTGAAATTCTGTAAACCACATTACAACAGTAACGTTTGGTAAGATACAGCTGAGGACTGATAGCACGAACACCTGAATATGAACACCTGAGCTGTAATTTGTGCTTCGTTATGAACAAAGAATTAAAGATTTTGTCTTCAGATGAGTGAGTTTATTAAACATGTTCAACGAAATTTCAGCAGTTAATCCTGAAGATGTAAATCAAGAAAAGATTTTCATTTTCATGTGTGAAATTGAGTCAACAAAAATGTTTTTCTCCTGATCAAAAAAACAAAAAAAACAAAACATTTCTTTAAAGTGGGTTCAGAGTCTTGTCTTTTTCACACAAGACAGAAGAAGAAATGTTTCCTCTGAAAAAAGTTTTTGGGAGTAAAATCCATCACTCAGCTTCACACAGGAGGAAATGTTTCTGCTTTCTTTCACAGGCAAAGTTCCTTTTTCAGAAGGGTTTCTTGTAAATTCAGCAAATGTTCCACATGAACTTCTTTCTGTTCCTCTCAGATTCTTTTGGAGAAATAAGCCGAGGACCAGGATCGACAGGATCTGCATACAGGATGTGTTCGGGAAATATTTGCCCCCTTACAGACTGTGTTCTGTACACAGACAGGTGAATGTTCAGGTGAATGTTCAGGTGAACGTTCAGGTGTATGTTCAGGTGAATGTTCAGGTGCATGTTCAGGTGAATGTTCAGGTGAATGTTCAGGTGTATGTTCAGGTGAATGTTCAGGTGTATGTTCAGGTGAATGTTCAGGTGAATGTTCAGGTGTATGTTCAGGTGAATGTTCAAGTGAATGTTCAGGTGTATGTTCAGGTGAATGTTCAGGTGTATGTTCAGGTGAATGTTCAGGTGTATGTTCAGGTGAATGTTCAGGTGTATGTTCAAGTGAATGTTCAGGTGTATGTTCAGGTGAATGTTCAGGTGAATGTTCAGGTGTATGTTCAGGTGAATGTTCAAGTGAATGTTCAGGTGAATGTTCAGGTGAATGTTCAGGTGAATGTTCAGGTGTATGTTCAGGTGAATGTTCAGGTGTATGTTCAGGTGAATGTTCAGGTGAATGTTCAGGTGAATGTTCAGGTGTATGTTCAGGTGAATGTTCAAGTGAATGTTCAGGTGTATGTTCAGGTGAATGTTCAGGTGAATGTTCAGGTGAATGATCAGGTGAATGTTCAGGTGTATGTTCAGGTGAATGTTCAGGTGAATGCTCAGGTGTATGTTCAGGTGAATGTTCAGGTGAATGTTCAGGTGTATGTTCAGGTGAATGTTCAGGTGTATGTTCAGGTGTATGTTCAGGTGAATGTTCAGGTGTATGTTCAGGTGAATGATCAGGTGAATGTTCAGGTGTATGTTCAGGTGAATGTTCAGGTGAATGTTCAGGTGAATGTTCAGGTGAATGTTCAGGTGAATGTTCAGGTGTACCTTCAGCTGGAGCACCATCTCCATCTGATACCGACACAGAGGACTGATGTCGTTCAGGATCAGAGCTGTGATGATGTCGATGCCGTTGGACTCGTGGGTCACTATACATGTCTGCAACACACACACACGCACACACACACACACACACACACACACACACACACACACACACACACACACACACACACAGGAACTTAACGTCCATGTTCATTAAGAGTCTACCTGTCCAGTCCTGGCTGTGTGTGCGGTGCTGGTCGGTGTACCTGGTTCTCCTGGCACGGGCCCTGGCAGTACTCAGTGAGCGTCTCCAGCGTCTGAGTGATCAGGTGGACGTTTGATTCGTTGATGTAGAGGCCCAGCAGGCCCAGACCGCCGGTGGTGCTTCCACACATGATGTCCAGGAACTGAAGAGTCTCACAAACCAGGTTGTAGTTGGTCTTGTTGTTCTGGCAACGCAGGAAGTTCTGGAGACACAAAGTCAAACAGGCTCTGTGTTGCTGTTGTTGGACCGGGTCCACTCACACACAGGACATGAGTTGGTACTGATCCAGCTGTGGGTTCTGCTTCATCATCAGCAGAAACTTACCTGTAGGTCTTGGTTGTGGTTCTCACAGAGCAGCTGTAAGAACCTCAGGATGGGTTTCATGATGGTCACAGCCGGGCCCATCTCCGTCTCCACCTCCCTCTGCTCGACTGCTGGCTGAGCCGGCAGGGCGGGCGTACCTGGTACCGGGGCGATGGACGGGCCCGGGACCAGCAGGGGGTGACCTCCAGCGCCAGGGAGTACTAACGCTGTAGAGCCGCCTTTACAAAAACAATACAAATTGATGATGATTCTGAACTGGTGAACTCAGAGATGTGAAACATTTAACAGAACCAAAACGAGCCAGAACCAACAGAGAGACAGAACATGAAACAGAATCGAAACCCAAATGAAGCAACTTTGAAAAAGACTTGATATTCTGAGTTACATTAAACTTAAATCAACTTTTACACAAATACTAATGTATTAGTGTGACTCTGGCCACTAGAGGGCGCTCAGCACAAACTTCTTCACCTCTAACTTCAACTTCTGTCCCAAACTGTCCAAGATGTTTTAAACTTTACATGTTTATCATAATATCGACAGAATCTGTTTATCTCTTCAGCCCTCCAAGGAAAGTTAATGATAGCAAATACATGTATTGTTGAATAACACGTTCATCACAAAACCCTTTTTAAAACTCATTTGTTTGTGTTTTCACCGTTCTCCAGCTCCTTCTCGTTGGCCTTGTGCGTCATCTCGCCCACATTCACAGAAACTGTCGCTTTGATGTCCGTCTGAGCTTCTTTCATGCGGTCGTGAAGAACCTTAAAGAACTTCTCTGACTTGTTGTCGCCCATCATCAGTTTGTAGAACGAGTTCTGCAGGAGAACGACAACGTTTCCATTCATTCAGACTTCATCACAGACTGAAGCGTCACTGAGAGTTTACGTCCACGCCGAGAAACACAGAAGTGTGACGGAACATACAGAGTAAATAATGTCTGACTGTAAATGCCAGAAACGTTTTGACAGCAGATGTTTTTTCCTTTATTTTGGTGCTTTTAACAAGTAATTTGATAATTTTCTCTGGATTTACGAGCATGAGAACAAATTATGGATACAGTTTTTTTTATGTCAGAGAGAAAAACAAAGGCACAAATGTTGACAGGTGTGAAGCAGAAGTCTGCAGCTGTTCAGGTTGTCATGAGTCGACTTTCAGAAACAACAACTCAATGTTTGTCACTCGTTGCTGATTGGCTGGAATAAAACCCAGCGAGCGGCGTGTCACCTGTATCTCGGTGTTGCCTCCCTCCAGCAGGCAGATGGCGAGCTGGATGCTCTCCTGGAAGATCTTGTCGTTCTTGGTGCTCATCACCAGATCAGTGAACAGCTTCGTCCCTCCTTCTCTGTCCAGACGACACTGAACTGCAGCCACCGCCGCCCAGTCCCGCTCCTGCTCTGCACCTGACACACACACACACACACACACACACACACACACAGTTATTTACAGTCCTCTCTCTCTCGGTCCTTTGAGTCAGGCGGTGACACTAAACTGTTGGCTGATAAACGATGAACTACCTGCAGCTACGAGCTCGGCCAGGTCGTTCTTCGGGTTGTTCTTCTTGTTTGGAAACAGGTAGTTCAGCAGCAGAACCTTCCGCAGTGCCATCCCCTGAAACAACACCAGACATGAGACGTGACGTCTTTCTCATCAGAATGATCACAAGGCCACATTTCTGCTAATAAACTGTTTAAGATGCTTCACATGAGAGACAACAGTTGACACACTGAATCCACTTTAAAGACGAGTTTCTATCACGTTTGACATGTCAACACATGAAGTGATAATTATGTAAAAATAATAAGTAACTGCACAAAGTTACAGTGACATATCAGGTTGTTTTCGGGACTCTTTCCTGTCAAATAAACTGACCTTCTCATCGAAGTCCAGAGTTCTGATCAGCATCTCCTGCAGAATCCTCAAGACTTTGATACACAGCTTCTCCTCTGTAGACATCAGAGCTTTGGTGTGCTGGATCAGCCTGCGCACACACACACACACACACACACATTATTCCCATCATCCCTCTGTCAGTGTGTCAGTAGATGTTTGACTCTCTGGACCTACTTGGAGATGAATCCTCCGGACTCGCAGCGCTGTCGGGCGTCGGTTCCCTCCACAAACAGCAGCTCCGGCTGATGGAGGACGTCCACCAACACCGAGAGCTCAGCGTTCACCAGCGGCTTCAGACGCTCCTCCAGAGTGTTGATGATGTCCTGACCACACACACACACACACACACACACACACACACACACACACACACACACACACACACACACACACAATTTAATGTGTGTTTAGTTTTTAAGGCTTGTGGTACTGTACACATTTTTCTGTTTGTGTGTCGTGTTCACACTTGGAAGTGTCTCTTTTGAAGCCTTGCGTACCTGCAGCTTCTCGATGATGTTCTTGTAGTCCCAGGGGTTGCTGGGAGCGCTGGGTCTGGAGGACCGGGACGACGACTTGTAGTTCGGGTTGGAGCGGGACAGAGAGTTGAGAGCAGACGTGGACAACATGGAGCTGATCTGAGCCTCCAGGTCCAGAGGGAGGGAGATGGAGCGACTCTTCGCTGAAAAGAAAACACAAAACAGAGATCAGTCTGTGTGTGTGTGTGCGTGCGTGCGTGCGTGTGTGCGTGCCCGCGTGCGTGTGTGTGCGTGTTACCTGTCATGGCGAGCGTCTTGATGCAGGTCTCCACCTGTCCTCGGTGCTGCTGCTGCAGCCAGGGACAGTCCAGCAGTCTGACGGACGACTGCAGCAGCTGAGTCACGATGGTGTGATGAGTCTGCGACCAACACGACAAATAAAGATCCACATCTATTTCATAAACATCTAAACCGTTTCATCATAATGTGTCACTTCCTAAACTCAGCATATCGACAGACACGTCGTCACCGCAGTGCATCTTGGTCCTGACCTGCAGAGACGTGCTGTTCTCAGAGAACGGGGAGCTGAAGAAGGCGTTGATGGTGTCAAACACCACGTTGATGATGTATTTCTCCAGGATGGGATCAGAAAGTCGCTTCTCCCGTTTGTTACAAACCTGCAGAGGAAAAAGAAAAGTACATGTTCATTTTTCTGATGAGTTTTGGTTTGAATCAGTTGTTGGATGCTTGAGGGTGCAGCTGGTGTCTGTGGCTCCACCGGCTCATCACCACCGACTCCCAATAACATCAGGAGTGCAAAATATCAGGACTTGTATCTGAGATATTTCTGCTTAATAGTTGCACAGTGAGGTGAATTAGAGTCGTGTCATTCATCTTTATATACGTCAGACTTTTGTTTCTGTGTGCATCAGCTGTTCCCTCAGCATCATGTTACCCGGGCCATGTCCACTGTGAAGTCTTCAAACAGCTTCCAGATGTGGTTGGACGTGTAGATTTCCTTCATCTCCACCTCCGTGTCCACGTAACAGTGATTCACGAAGTTCACATAGGCAACTTTCACCTGCACACAGACAGACAGACAGACAGACAGACAGACAGACAGACAGACAGACAGACAGACAGACTTCAGGTAAAACAAGGTGGTTCAGAACTTTACCTACAGATAAATCAGATGGACTTGGTGTCAGGACGACTTTTACTTTCTCTACGTCTGACGCTCAAAGTTTGAATGTTTTTATCTCTGCTTTGTTTTCCAGTTTTCACAATCAAACATTTGATGCCCATCAACAGACAGAACTATCAAATGTTATAATCAGGCTCGAGACAAAAGAATCAAAGGGCCACTTGACTTCACCAGCTGGCTGATGTGGTCTGATGCAGATAAAAGGTAATCATCACCTCGGTGATGCAGTCCTCGTGCGTCACCACTCGGACGACGTCCTCCAGCGGCAGCAGCGATGTACATTTGATCTCCGTGTAGACGTTCTTCCCCTCAGCGCAGGCCGCCAACAGCTCCACCAGAGAGATGTGATACCTGCAGGAGGACGAGGACATCTTCAACTTCAGACTTCTAACCCATCTTGTGAGGATTAGATTTAGCTACAAACACGCGGCTCCACGTTGGGTACAATTCAGCGTTTTAACTGTACGTCCATCTAAACTGAACGGAATCCTCAGTGAAGCTCATTAAAGTCTTAACTACATCTCTTTAAGTCATTTACTGTAAACTATGCTAACGAGTGAGCCAGCCAACGTTGTTCCATCAGCACTGGAGTGTGATGGGGTTGCCATGGTTACCTGAGCGGGCTGCTCTCGCCGACCCCCTCCCTGCTCTCTGCCATCAGCTCCAGCATGACGTTGAAGGAGCTCTTGTCGTTGTAAAAGACGACGACGTCCTCGCCTGCGTTGGTTAACTGCAGAGAGGCCACAGGATTACATCATCACTCCAACAACGACACATTCAGACACAAGACGCCGCAGCTCGTCCTCGTCCTCGTCCTCACCTCGGTCATGATCATGTCCTGACACTTCTTCACGTACTTGCCCTCGGCCTTGATGATGGTGTGGAGGAAGTTGAGGTACTGAACGTGGCGGCCGTGCGTGGCCAGGCAGTGGATGAAGTGCTGCAGGACGCTCTCGGAGATCTCGCTGCACAGCTGGTAGTTGTTACTGAAGATGTGCTGCACCGTCTCCGCCTCCAGCAGCTGCAGGCGGAGGACAAGTTTAAACTTTACACTGAGTCTGATCTGATCTCATTTGATCACATAAGTTTGTGAAATATCAAATATAAAGCCGTGACCACATTACTAACATCACTGACAACTCAAATGTTGGGTTCTTCTTGAAAGATGTAAAAAAATAAAAAGTTTTCCACATCTACATTTTTGCCGTGTATGTTTTCTAATATTTAACTGTTACTATTAGTTACAACTACAGGTTTTTTTTTCTCTTTATACCGACGGAGGAGAGCTCAGATATTACTTCTTAACTTTTGGGATTAAAAAAGTGGATTTATCTTCACTCCTGTTCATCAACCCGACTGCAGCAGTGATCTGTAATGTTCCCTGCTGACTGGAGCTGGAGGGGAAATATTCTTTACTTAATGAAGTTAATGTTGCAGAGAAGAGAGAGAACCAGAGTCTCTGCTGAGTGCTGAGTTCACTCTGAGCTTCACCAGTGATGTAGATTATTTACTGAACAAAACGACTTTCTGTGAATCAGCTGATCGGGTATAAAAGCAGTGTACCCCGGGATTGAGGAAGAGATTGAGGTTCTTGTGCAGCAGAGTCTGGTTCTCCTGGTTCCCCATACAGAACTTCTGCAGGAACAGATGAGTGAACCTGATGATCTCCTGCATCTTCACATCGTTCTGCAGACAGACAGAAAGAGAGATGAGATGAAGTCTGGTGTTTATTTCATTTGGCTAAAGATGCACTGCTTTTTTTTCAAAATCCAACAAAAAGACGCAGGATCGAGGTCCCAAATGGTCAGAAGGTCCAGAACCAGAACCAGAACCAGAGCTGTCACACCAGGTAGCTGCAGTTAACACTTCAAGAAGAATGCTGCATTTCTCAAATCAGCTCATTTGAGTTCATTTTAAAGTTCATTTGTTTCCTGTGTGAACACTCTAAATCCTAACAAAGACTCACTGAGACAAAAAACCTTCATGTAGATCGAACTCGTCTTTAACTGAAGCAGCATTCTGACAGACTACAGAACTAAAAGCGCCGCCGACCGACTGCTTTTACTGTGGCGGTGACCCGTCTCACCTGGTCGTAGGACACCTGCAGCAGGTCCAGCATGACTTTATGAGCTCCCATGTTCTTCAGCAGCCTCTGCTGCTTCTTCCAGACTCCACTGCTGCACATCTTATTCAACCTCTCCAGGATCTACAGAGGAAAGAGTTCCAACATTCACTCTGGCTTAAATATTTACTTAAATCTGATCACGCTCTGTTCTGTACATTACTTACTGTGAGGAGAAATACCTGCCAGCAGCTGCCTGCAGAACAATGTGTTCATAAAAATAACTTAACTTTCATAACAACTGAGGAGTTCATCTCTCAGTGTACGGCTACAAATATGACTTATTAGTCAGGTTTAGGTTTAATAAAACACTGTTTGGACAAACTTGTTGAACTTCATTATATTTAGCAGCTGAATAACAAATTCACAGAGCAAACGTGATGAAAACAACTTAAAGTCCAACTTACACAGTTTGTGCGACTCGCTGGCAAAACTTTGTTATTGAAATTAAAAACAATTTGAAAACTGAACTCATACAAAACATGAAGAAAATCCAAGATAATCTGATGTTGGCGATTGGACACATGGAGGCAGGGAAGCCAAAATCAAGATGAATCAAGAGACAAACAACATTTTGATTGGTCGAACGTGAGGACTGTGGATTGTGTCCTTCACTTCTCAGAGAAGACGTGTTGATGGAATGATTACACACCTGTCAGTGTTCAGACTGGCCACGTGAGCACATAATGTTTGAACTGATCCTTTAAATTTCCTCTTTAGTTACTTTAGGGACATTTGGCAGATTGAGTGAAAATTAGGAAAGAATCATTTGATGTAATTATTCTGAGCAGTGAAAGAGACGAAGACAAGAGCACCACATCACAGCCCCGCCCACACCCACTGATTGACAGGTGATTTTTGGAGAGTGCACTGCAGATGCACCAGGACGAGGTGATGAACAACAGAACGGTAACATAAAGCAGATTACATGAAGGAAACACACTGACAGGTGTTCTCACCTCTTTGACTTTCTGGTAGTTCTCGTTGCCTTTATCCAGTTTCTCCTTCTTGGGCGTCACCTCCTCTAACGCCCCCTGCAGGACGCAGAGGGTAAGACAGCATATGCACTTTGCTCTGGGAACGGTACTACATTACACACTTGGATCACACATCAGATTATCACATTTACACAGCATGTGTGTTGCAATCACAGACACATTCTGGACTGAACATCGACGCCTGTGAAGACGTCACAGACGGACAGATGGAGGCATGTTGCCACGCCGACACAGGAAGTGATTGGACAGATGTGTCAGTTGTTAATCTCTCACCTGGATTATTCAAGATCATCAGATCATCAGATCATCAGATCATCAGATCATCGGTATTATATCCTGACAACTGTTGTTCACATTTTCATTCTTTAAAAAAAATAACTGTAGTTTACACCAGCTGCCTGACTTCGACCTTGGTGTGTTTGCTGATTTGGGTTCGATGAGTTCAAATAAAATTCACCCAAACTAAAAGATTCCAGAGTTTATTGACAACCGTGCAGCTGCAGGCTAACGGTCAGATAGCTGCGTCGTCCTTTATGTTCTGTTTGCTGTTCTGTCTTTGGACTTCAGCCACACGTCCACTAACAGACGGGAGGACAGAAAAAACAAACACTCACTGATCGATTTGGAATCAAAGTAAAGGCGCTCTTATCATTTGACCTTCAGCTTATCTGAATACATGTTAGATTACAAATAAACAACGAAGCTGTAGAAGCAATCTTCATCTAAAACACACTTAACACAAAGTTTTAACATGAACAAACAGCAAATCTATTTCTTACTGACAGTTTTTCAGGAACTTTGTTGAACCAAACTGGATTTTTGCTTGATTGGTTATTTCAGCTGTTCCTCTGCAGCACATGTAGGTGTGTGTAGAAGACGTATGACAATGATAAAAATAGTATTATAAAGACATTTGTGTCATTAGTTCACAGCAGCAGTATTAGTAGTCGTAGTAAAGAAACAATAACCAGAGTGACGGAGAGACATGCAAAGCCAAACCTGAACCAGGACCAGCAAGACCCGCACCAACATTCAGTACAGAGAGTTATAAAAAAACAGGATGCAAAGGTTCAAAATGTCACTTTTAGTTTCTGATTAGTAGTTTAGTTTCATGAACAACATTCTGTTCATCACTAAGTGTTAGTCTCATGCCAAGTCAGTAGCTACTGAGCGGTTTGAATGAGCGAGTTGTAGTTAGTTGTTAGTTACACAAAGTTTGATGCAGCAGCTTTGAACATCTAGATAAGAAGGTCACAACGTTCATCATTAGACGACTCTGACTTCTTCTCCCTGTGTGAACTCTGTCGATATAAAGCTGAACGCTGCACGTTCTACCACCTTCTCATCTCACTTCCTTCACCTCACGTTCACTCTTGTACCTTCACGAAAAAAACCTACATTATGTCCCATTTTGAAAATCTGCCAACACATGTAGCAGGAACATGAACACTTTCCTTTCCAGGAGCTCAGGGAGATTTTGGGGCATAAAATCAAACTAACTAGAGTTAATAAAACTACAACACGTGTCAGAGTGCACAAGCCTTCATCCAGGTGTCAGAACAGGAACTGACTTCACCTTCACCTTCATATTGAGGCAGATCAGTGAATCTTATTAAACCAAAAACACACTGACTATAAAATAATAGATGCTCATTTGTTGAGTGGAATAAAAGCTTTAAAACTGCCTTAAACCTGAGAACATGGATCAGACTCTGATGTCTGACACTAAAGGTGTGTAAAGGTTTATTTGCACTGGTTCACTTTCACCTACGTTCTAACCACATGTTGGGGGTTTTATATTTCCACATGTGCTCCTCAAACTCCACATAACTGAATCAGTTATTTTACCTTTTCAGTGTCAATAACAATGATTTACTTTCCTCACCTCTCCTTTCTCCTTCTTGTCCTTCTTGTCTTTCTTCCCGTCACCTCCACCTGAGCCCTTCTTCTCCACCCACAGCTCAGATTTCTCCACCAGCGTCCGGAGACGATCCAGATCCGCCTTGATCAACTTGTAGTTCTCCACATCCTGAGCCGAGATCAGCAGCTGGACCTGCAGACAAACATCTGGAGGATTAACAGGAGCGTCCTGATAAAAGTGGGTCGTCAGTCTGTTGCACTTCTGTGACATTTGGTTTCATAAGCGACATTTGTTTTAGTGAGAAAAATGTTTTATTTATACATTTATTACAGTTGAAAGTACTGAAAACACATTTGTACTGGCAGGATACCAGGTTTTCTTTCATTTTGTGTACGTAGATATGCAGGGAAATGACAAAGTGAATCTGAATCAGGATAATCGATGTAGACTCAGTTAAAAGCCATAAAACACCAATTCAATAGCCGTTAAAATCATAATCCACAATATTAGCTGACCAGTGCAAAGACATCTGACACTGAATACGTCTTATTTTCAAAGTTACTTTTCAAAAAAAAAAAATCATGGCAAGAATTGGAACCGAGTTTCAACAATAGCTACCTTAACTCTGTGTGTGTGTGTGTGTGTATGTGTGTGTGTGCGTGTGTGTGTGCATGTGTGTGTGTGTGTGTGCGCACCTGTTTGAAGGTGTGCAGCACTTCCTGTCTCTGGCTGAAGTGTCTGAAGAGCAGCTGCAGGGCTCCAGACACCAGAGGAGGGTAGTCATGCATGGTGAGGTGGGTCAACACGCGCAGGAACATTCGACCGCCTTCATCATCCACCTCCAGAATACTGTTGCCCTTACTGTGTACACACACACACACACACATACACACACACACACACACACACACGCACACACGCACACACACACACACACACACACACACACACACAATATAACCTTCTCACAATGTCCCAGAAAGCTACATATGCACCACGTACACGTGCAGGATCACATACCCGACTCCGAACATCGCCTCTGCCTGCTCGCCGATGTGCTGCAGGTTGATGGCAGCTGAGGAGGGACAAACACACAGAGGTCAGTACAGAACCGGACTGAGTCTGCAACAGCTCACAGCTTATCAATACACTTCAAATGTCTGTTAATCAACACGACCCTGTGGTGAACACACTGCCTCGGAAAGTTATCCAGTGTCTACCTGTCGTTTCCACGACGACCGGGACGTCTGGAAGCATTGGAAGAAGTAACGACACACATTCATCAAACTCTGCGTGAACATTCATTTAAAAATACCTGAAAGTAACTGTACTCCTGAAACTATACAAAGAATCTGACTTTATCGAACTAGATGAAAGTCTTAAAAATCTCTTTTTGTACAAAGACTGAGCCAAGAGGGCGTGAAAATACTGTTACAGCCTACTTCCACTTCCTAAAAGGAAATTATTCAATATTTAAAACATACACACTTAATGTTTGTATTGTGTGTGTGTGTGTGTGTACCTGCATGCTCCATGTTAGTGGTGGCGTCGGCGTCGGCCATGGGATAAACATCCACAAACTCCTTCTTAAACACCGACAGCAGGAAGGAGATGCGGTAGTCGAGACGGACGTTCAGGATGAACTGACGAAGAAAAAACACTGAGAATTCATCTGCAGGATCATTCTGAGTTCATCAGCACACAAATCAGACTAAACTGTCTCCAAACATACTGAGTGATTTGTGACCTTAACACCAAACTAGTGAAAGGTATGTTAGTTTATATTAGCTCATCAGCTGTTGATCTATTGCAGAGTCCACTGACTGTAATTATCATATAATTCATATTTCATATCAGTTACTTGTAAAATCTCCAGTATCTTCAGCTTGGTGTCCATCACTGTCAGGTCCATCTTGTCAATACTGTCTTTACTGCCTCTCTGTCCGTCAAGCACAAGTCCCGCCCCCAGCCCCGCCCCTCTGGCTCCTGGACCTCCAAATAGGGACTGCTTCCTGTTGAGCACCATGGTGGACATGATCTGACCCATGCCATGAATGGAGCGCTTCACATTCTTCCCTGCAGACGTGAGAAGAAACAGCAATGATGTCGGTTCTGCTTTACAACATTAGATCTGCTCGTCTACGTCTGTTTTACAGTTAGTTTTTTGTTTTTTTATTTATCCTTCTCTTCACCAGGGACAGGGACTGCAAATCATCTCAGACTTCAAGTCCTATAAACATTGCATCAGTTGCACTTCATGTAACATGTATTGTTCCTGTCAAATAAACTAACAAATACAGATAAATATTATATTTTTCCACACGCTGTAATTGCTCTCTGTACAGACACACACAGTACCACACAAGTAAATCCTACAGCCTTTCAGCTGGAAACAAAAGAAAACTCCAGAGGATGTAAAGGTCAGTTTGGGTCAACAGAACCCAGAACAAACAGTACCTGATCCATCGTCGTGGAACAGGAGCCCTGTGTAACCAGGGTTGGGTCGACAGTCGATGATGCCCAGCAGAGTTCTGGTGAGTCTGAGAAGCTCAAAGAAACTGTAGAAACCGAAGTAGATCAAATGTCTCGCCAAACTCACAACCTGGAGAGAGAGGAGAGGAAGAGGAGGTGATCACAGGGAAGAGGAGGAGCACAGAGGAGTAGAAAGACCGAGGAGGAGGACGGCAGAGACAGACCTCGTACGTGAGTTTGTTTTTCTCCTCGTTGTGAAAAGGCAGCTCGTCGTTCAGGACGTTGTTGAGATACTCCTCCATGAACGCCATGGTGTTGGAGAAACGGTTCTTCTTGTTGTCTCTGCTGTCGTCCATGTTGGAGTCGTAACTGAGGAGGACACACGTTTATTAACACATTTATTTATGTTTATGTATTAATAAAAATGGCAGCTGCTGACCGTCTGACAGGTACAGGAGATATGCAGTGATGTCATGACTGAAGGAAAACATTCAAAAACGCTATTTACCCTTACTTTTTTTACCCTTAGATTAAAACTCTTTCAAAAGCTTTGACAATTCCCTCACATCCTCTAACAGCTTTTACATATGTTTTTAAGTCTTAACTATAAAATTGGACCAACTCTTTGATGGTGATGGAGGTGGGGATCTCTGTCCAGAGACGGGCGAACTTGACCGGTGTCACCAGCTCCTGCGGGTCTCGGTCCACGTGGGCGTGAAGCATGAGGCGGCAGAAGGAGGCGCGGAGGTCGAAGGGCAGCGTCTCATCCATCATGCACAGGAAGATGAGCTCGATGTCCAGCTGCTTGGAGATCTCGTCTATGGCCAGATACTGACGGTCCAGACACATCCGGGCAAAGAGCTTCAGCTGGTACCTGACGAAAGGAGACGACAAGTTCCCTGAGCTTTTCTTTCTTCTACTGACATTTCTAACTTAAATTTCTGACAGAAGAATACTGATGAAGCACCCTGAGGCTGAGCCTGCATGTGTCTACCTGTAGTAGGTGAGGACGTTCTCATCGTGAGCGTTTCCTTGTCTTGCCTCCTGAGCCAGATGTCTGATGCTCTTCTCCTGTTTCTCGTTGGTCTTGTCCGTCCACACCAGCCACACCTCCAACAGCAACAGACAGATAAAATAAAAATGATATAAAAATATCATCTGTCCACAGGTTCTGGGTGAACTTGTGCAGCACAGCAACAAATCAACACAGTGATAGAGTGATGATGCAGCCGTCTACCTCGTCCTCGTCTCCGTAGTCGTCCATCCCCAGATATTCTCCCTGAACGCCACCAGGGGGCGACTCTTTGGGCACACGACGCCTGGATGGACGAGAAACAAGAAGTCAAGTGACTGTTGACATTAATTCAGAGAACAACAGCTACTTGTGTTGAATTTCATGTGAAGCACTACCAGTCACTTTGTAGTCGGAAACTGGTACTTCAAAATAAAAGCCCTGTTCTGGAAATGTAATATCCTTCACACTCCCACGTGCTCCCATATCTCAGAGTAGATCCAACCACTGAAATCCACCTGTAATCTGTCATTTAAACCCCGGCTGGAACAGATCTCTGAGTGGTACTGTTGTTTTCAGCTTAGTTCATTTTTATTTTGGAGGACTATGGACTAGATATTATCTGGTTTGCAGTGTTCTCACAACTGTACCGACGGTATCGGTACCGATTCTCAAATTAATTCTGAAAAGTCATTTTCTGTGACATCCTCAGGAAGTTTTAGTCGTACAAAATTATATCAATATATGATCTTAAGGTCAAAGGTCACGCCTCCCTCCGTCCTCACTCTGTCTTGATGAGGATGTCCTGGTTTTTAGGGTCCAGCACACATTTACAGATGAGCTCCTGAGTGACGGGAATGGCCACGTTGTTGGACACACACAGGTCTGACAGGTAGTCCAGAAACCTGCGCAAACACACAAACAGAGTCATAGACTGACAAAACAACAAACTACCGACACTCTGGCGTCCTCTGGGTGCTCCTCCCCCTCCCATGTGTACCTGGGCTCACGGTTTTTGCGGACCAGGCTTACAAAAGTCTCCACTTCAGTCTTGGTGATGTGCTTCTCCAGCAGCTTGCGGTTGTTGTGCAGCAGGGCGGTGATGGTGTCTTCAGCCAAGATGTCATAACCGATCTGACTCTGCATCACACCGAACTGCTTGGCTATGTGCTCCTGGAGGAGGGACGGAGTGAGAGAGCTACTTTACTTTTTCTTCTTTATCTCTTGTATTTTTTGTCCTGGTTTGGGTTTTTGGTTTAGTTGTTGATGTTTTTCTAATGTGTGATCTAGTCTGAGCTGCATTAACTGGAGATATAGGACCCTGTTTTTAGTTGTTTCTCAAATTGTTAAAAATTTTATTTAAATATATTAGCAGAATTAAAGAAATGGTCCGAGTATAGAACCCTGAGGTTCACCGTCTGATACTGTGGAGGACTACAGATCAGTCGGCTGGATCCGTCATCATCTCCATCATCCTCGTCCGGCTCACCTGGTTCTTGCGGTAGTCCTCCTGGGAGTGTCGGAGGACTCTGTAGCACAGTCTGAACATGTACTGGTAGGGAGAATTCTTCTGGTCCGCCAGCTCCTCCAGACGCAGCAGTGGACCTTCTCCTCCACCGCGGTCCTTGAATGGAGCCTTCAGGATGCCAAAGATCTGAAGACAACATCACGCACAAGCCGTCCATCAGTTCATGACCTTCTAACTGAACGTTTCCTGCTGAATCTCTGTGTAATGTTTTGGATCATACCTGTTTCAGGATGTTCTGTTCCCTCATCAGTTTCTGTCTCTCTCGGTTGGCTTTGGTCATCGCGACGTCCAGGACCGGCTGACCGCTGTTGATGACGTCAGCCACGAAGAAAACCACATCCTCCAGCAGCTTGATGGCAAAACTGAACACAAAACACAGGAAATGTTAACCCTTTTGCTCAAACTCAAGTTCCCATGAAACCCTCCACTCAAACATCTAACAGTTGAAGGTAAAGTCCAGTATTTTTAAACCTGGAAGCTTTATTCACATGTTCTGCAACATAATCCTTTAAAGTTATGTCCACTACAGGCGTCTCTGACAGGCTGAGGTTGTTATTCTGATCACAACACTGAACAGATTTCTGCAGAGCTTTTAGTTCATCTCTGCAATATGAACGCCAATACTGATATCAGCCAATAATACCAGTCAACAGATATCTTGGTCGGCTTTAATATAATTGCTGGATGTTTTTTCCTTCTAGGTGTCAGCTGTAAAACTGTGTGTGTGTTTGTGTGAGCGGTCAGTCGTACCGGCGGTCGTTCTGGCTGATGAAGCCCTGACTGAACTGGTCCACCACGGTGCTCAGCATGGCGCTGGCATCGTTAGCGAAGTCCAGATCTCTGATCTCCATCACAGGAACAGAGACGATGGCGAACGCCTCCTTGTCCTCTTTAGTGGGACACGTTCCCAACTGCAGGACCAGATTAATTAATATACACTTAGTCCACTTAACTAGTCAAGCTCAGAGATGTTCTATAGAAAAGGGACAATTCTGCTTCCTGTAACAGTGTCTCATGGTTTTTAACACATATAAAAAATGTTGTGTACACTTCCTGTTTCTGCACATCAGACAAATAAAGGACATTTATGTTTAATAAAATAAGTCATACTGCTTCACAAGTTAACATACAAAGACATTATTTAATTAATGGAATTTCTTTGACCAATTTTATTTCACTTTCTGACACTACCGACATTTTTCCACAGTAGTGCCAGTTTGATACCTTAATTACTTTTTCAGTTCATCAATATTCAAACAAAGCTTTCTTTAAATAACAACAAAACTCCTTTTTAGTTTAACAAAAGAAGCCAAAGTTTTATAATGTTTGTGATTCAGGAGGTCTCAGATGAAAACTTGTAGGAGACCAGAGACTCGATATGAAACTTGTCTCTCACGGTTTGAGTCACACCCACCATGAGTCTGATGGGTCTCTCCTCGTCGATGTCGATGGGGACGTTGGTGCTCTGGATCCAGGTGTTGGTGCACAGGTGTCTCAGTCGTACGTACGAGTTCCTGAAAGACAAACGGCTCATTTTAGTTTCACTTCTGCTTTATTTCTATCACTCTGCTCCTCTGTGAGTTGACAGTCTCATATGGTTCTCTGGTGTCTCCTGTATCTACTCTGTGTTTCTTCCTCTATTCTAACCATCAGCATCAAGTGTCACACACCATTTAACTGAATGGATTGAATGAATTTTGCACATCATATACTCGTCATGTGTCCCTGGTCATGTTTTCCTTTTACCTGATGAAGACTGAGTTGGGTTTTAAACTTCATTGAAACTTCAAATGAAATTTCAGGAGCTTTGATCTGATGCAGATTCTCTCCATTTACTCTTTACGTTAGAAGAAGGAAGTATTCCTGTTAATTCTCTGGAGTCTTTCCCAGTCAAACATGTACAGGAGGTAAAAGAAACTGCAGCACCACCGTCTGTTCCTACCGTGGGACGAATGAGTCTGTCTTCTGTAGCGTGGTCGGGTCAAGCTCGAACAGCGAGGCGATGTCGTTCCCGTGAGCTACAGCCACCAACTTGTACTTGATCCTCTCGCCGTGGGAACGCTTGTTGCTACGACTACCGTCGATCTACAGAGAGGTCAGAGGTCAGGCTGAGGAGGTGACACACAAACTGCTGACACTTCAACAGAATTACTCAGTAAGAGCTGCTGCAGCGAGCGGTCACTGCGGAGATGTTTCAGCGGTCTAATGAATCACGTTATAACGTCGCTGCAGTCTGTGCTGCTGATGTGAAGAAGTTCAACTCACTGAGGCCGGCGGCTCGGCACTGTCTCCCTTATAGCCTGGATTCTCCTGCAGCGACAAGAACAGGACGAGATATTATCTACTGCATGGAACAAAGAACCGCTTATATTCCTCCAGAGGAAGAACAGAGCATGAATTTAAAAATGACAGACAGAACTACAAAAGAATATTGTAATAAGTTCAGCAGATTTATCTTCCCTTCAAACCCAAGTTCTGAAAATAACCTGAAATGTCACAATTTAATAAACTAATAAATAATAAACTAACCTGTATGGCACCCTAATGAGAATGTAACACATGTTAATACATGATGAACACAAAACCACTAATAAAATTATCATAATCTACAATAAAAGAATCCCGTTAAACTAAACTGTAACATTGACCTAAATAATATGAACTAAAATTTCACAACTACAAATTCTTTCCATCTTTTATTTTGTCTATTACATCGTTTTCTCTTGGCATCTCCAAGTAAATACGCTGTGTCTTTACAGAATTCATTAAAAGGTTCATGTTAAAACTTTACGTCTTATAAGAAGTTAAAGAAGCTAAATGACCTCCACAGGTATTCTGCTTAAATCTGGAGAAATCTGTTTTAAGGTGAATGATTTTGATCAGCTGACATTAAGATCAGCGAAGTTTGGTTGAGTCTCTTGAACAGTTGTAGCTCCGTTCATTCATTCATTCATTCATTCATTCATTCATTCACTCATTCATTCATTCATTCATTCATTCATTCATTCATTCATTCATTCATTCACTCATTCATTCATTCATTCATTCATCCAGTGTTGCCATGGTTACCTCTGCAGCCAGGTAGTTGCCAGTCGCCAGGTGTTTGAAGCGGTACAGGCTGTTCCAGTGTCCCGCCCCTCCCCGACACGGGTCATGATGGACAACCTGACGAACCAATCAGCACACAGGGAGAGTTTACAACAACTTCAGCTGTGTGTGTGTGTGTGTGTGTGTGTGCGTGCGTGTGTGTGTGTGTGTGTGTGTGTGTGTGCGTGTGTGTGCGTGTGTGTGTGCGTGTCAGTTTACCTCGACCTCCCACAGGGCGTTGGAGCTGGTCGCCGAGGTCGCAGACTGTCTCAGCGTCGTGCGGAGGAAGACGTGCAGTTTGCTCTTGTACTCGTCGCAGGTCAGAAACTTTTCCTGCTCAGCGTGAAACAAACGCACCACGTCGCCCTGAGAGAGAGAGAGAGGGGGAAACTTTAAAAAGGAGAAGTCTGCAGCATTTATATTGAGTAAGATCACAGTTTGAATTAATTCACTTTTGGGTTCCAGGTTAATTTCTTCACATCTTGTTCTGCAGCAGAAACATCTGATGACTCTGATTTACGTCTCTGACTGTGATGACAGAGCCTGTTAGCTTCAGCTGCCCCTGTGCTTTACATTACTTTCTATAGAATGATGGTGAATTATCTCAATCAATAGTGCAGAATGAGCTATAAGCACTTCCTGTTTCCAGTAAACACATGGAAGCAAAGACAACTATCACTGGATTCATGTATTACTGAATAAAACTTAAAAACATGAAGAGTTCCAGGCGAGTTCGAGAGTTTTACAGAACCTGAATTATCTCAATGAAGCACTCAAATAATGTGTGTAATACAAATATAACACACACTGTACTGTGGTGCACAGTAAGTGCATCTATTCAAATATTTACAGGTAACCTGAGTGTTTCCATGTTACTCTACTCAATACTTGTGCTTTCTGCATTATATTTACAAATATTGTGCTTTTTACTTAACTGAAACACAAAAAAATACTCTTTTTTTTTTACAAACAGGACCTTTAAAAAGTACCCAACAGTCAGTCTTGAGTAAAGTAAAATTATTGTTTTGCATTATTACTTTGGTAAAAGTGAAAGTCACCCATATGAACAATACTTGAGTAAAAGTATCTGTATTTGTGTTTTTGTATTCTATTCACATGTTGCTGTCACAAGAATTTCCTTCAGGATCAGTAAAGTTTATCTGATCTGATTGGATTGGATCAGTGATCTGATCTGATCTGATCTGATCTGATCTGATCTGATCTGATTGGATCTGATCTGATCTGATCTGATCTGATCTGATCTGATCTGATCTGATCTGATCTGATCTGATCTGATCTGATTGGATCTGATCTGATCTGATCTGATC
>JARJLU010019628.1:0-16513 GCA_030272975.1 Sparidentex hasta | reverse complement strand
TGACATGTTTCCATCCTGCACTACAGCAGAGTTCGGCTCACCTGTGGTCTCCAGCGCCCATCTCCTCGTCACCTTGTTATAATGAGCAGCCAGATCACGCCAGTAGTTTCCAGAGTCCTCAGTCCTGAGTCTGGACACGTGAAGTCTGATCCGTCCCTCTCTGAGGGCGTCTTCGTCACACTGGACTCGTCCTGCAAACTGCTGATGCTGAGACTCGGGGATCTCGACGCCGTTGATCATCTCGTACAAAAGCTTCAGAGGCTCTGACAGCAGAAAACAAGCCATGTTGGCGAGCGACATGTCGGTTTTGGTGCGACTGTCCCATCTGATGGTGATGTTATCGTCCTCCTCTGCCTGATAGAAGGTCGCTGCCATTTTCCCAGCAAACATCCCTGCAGACAAGAGAGAGGGCAAAGAGAGACATCATGTGGACTTTCATCAAACACCTCATTTCAACCTGAAACACTTTTATCAAGGAACTGAGAGATCCTGGAGCTGCAGCGATTTAGATTTGGGTTTAGACTTTACTGTCTGTCTCCATCGTGTCCACGAGGAGTCAGTGCCGACAAGCTGTCCATTATCAGGTGGCCAGAACGGACACTTTGAAGGGCGTTATCCTGTTTATGTCATGACTCCTGTTTTGTTTTGTTCTTGTATTTGATTCATATCTTGTATCATGTCTTGTGTTGTGTTTTGCTTTCTCCATGTCTGATGTCTCATGTTTTGATTTTCCATGCCCTCATGTGTCCTTTAAGTTTTCCATGTTCTTCCCTTTGGCTCCCTCTGTCTGTTGTCTTGTTCCCTCCTAGTCTGTTCCTCTGCGCTCCTCCCCCTCGTTATCCCACCTGGCTTCCTTCCTCCTCTCTCTCCTCACCTGTTCCTCGTCATGTCATTAGTGTCTGTGTATTTAATCTCTGTGTTCCCCTCACTCCTGGTCCAGTCATTGTATTCTGTCTGCTGTATTTTGTCTTCGGATTACCCTTGTTCCATGCTCCTGATCCTTGCTCCTGATCCCGTTCATGCTTCTGTCCCGTTTTGGTATGTTTTGATTTTGATTTTCCCATGTTTAAGTTGAACTTTGAATTTTTGGTTTGTACTTTGTCTGGCTGTTTTCTGTTGCTACTTTGTCTTGCCCTTTAAGTTGTTACTTTGCTTTTTTGCCCTGATTTTGCCTGCTTTTGTTTTTTTTGTAATGGCCTTATTAAAGCTCGCCTTTTGTTCTCCCTATCTTTGCCTCCTGAGTTTGCTGCGTTTGGGTCCACCTCTCCCTTTCCTAGATATCCCTTTTACCTAGGGCCGACAGTTTATACCACGGTCATGCGCCAAAGATAAAAAAAATATCATCATTTATTTATATTTTCAGGCGTTTTGCAATGACAATGCTACGCTTTTCATAAACAATAACCTCCTGGCAACACCTGAGGTTTGACTAATAGCGAGAACACATATCAGCTTCTGTGACTGGAAACCATCACTGGAGCTACATGAGTAGTTTCAAATGTGTCACTTCACTGGGGGTTAATTGACAACCTGCAGCCAATCGGAATGGAGGATTCACCCGGACCGTGGTATCAAGTTCCTTAACATTACACCAGAACTGCAAGAATTAGTTGGATTAATAGATCCAAGAAGATTATCTGTCAGCTGTCAATATGAGTAACTGTGAGTTGCAGGACTACTGACCACAGACAGAGGAGGTCAGGATGATGAGCAGAGCAGCCAAGATCATCTTCTTCCTGTCAGAGAGGAGACAGTTTTGTTAGAGGAAGAAGATTTGATTTCATCAAACAGGGCAGGTTGAGATTTTATAAGAAACTGGTTTTATAGTACTTTTGGGTCTATCAAACTTCAGAGTGTGCGTTATATCTCACGTCCCGATGGATTAAGTGACAGATTATTAGTGTAAGTAAATAAAACATATCAACTGTTAATGTTTTAGTTCCTTATAAGTTATCACAACTGTGATTTAATAGATCTGCTTGAAGTCAACCACTAATTCCAACCTTCAAATACTGTTTAACGACAAACACAAAATGAAAAGAGAAATAAAAGGAGAATTAAAACGGATATAATCTCAGAGTGCATTTATTACAGTAGTGTGGAGTGTTAAAATGAAATCCCACTTGTTTTGTGTGTTTGTGTTACAGGTGTGTCGTCTGTCAGCTGCTCCCAGGAACCATGAACGCATCCACAAGTGCAAGTGCAGGAAGAGGAAGACACCGTTTTCCTGCTGAGAGACTTCCTGGATGCATCTCACCAATCTGGTTCTGACCGGAAAGGAAACAGTTGTTTATTTTCCTTTTGTTCTCAAGTGTCGTATGTCGGCATATTTCTACAGACACTTTCCATATCAACACTAAGAAGACCACATGTGAATCAGTGGTTCCTTCTGTTGCACAAGTTTAAAATTGAGCGTTTTGTAAGGGAGTCTGGTGACTTTCTTCACTCCCCTACAGCTCCACAGGCTACAATAGAATGTGTACTTGATTTGTACATTTTGACATGTTTTCCATCAGTACGTTTTGAATTTTTGTTGTAAATGCTTAAGTCAGTCGAAACTGTGCGTTCAACAACTGACGCGAGGCGAGACGCACCTCAAGACACGGAAGCACTTTAAACACGAAAAAAACAGCTTTTACAGCGATGTCGCGACAAACCGCCACTTTTTACAAGGCAGGAAACATCTTAACGGTGTGGATTTAATGCCGAATTTACAAGAAGTCGCCAATGAGTTCAAATTTACGTCGTAGCTGATTCTCAAAGTTGAGTCAGTTTCTCATAACGCAACAACTCCTAAAATTACGTGATTTCCTAAGGGAGTCTGGGATTTTGTCCATTTATATCAATAACGTGAAAATGACATATTACATAAAAAAAAAAAAAATCATTATTTGTGATTAAGATAATGGTTGTTGGTGACTAATTAGTAACCCCGCTTTTCTCATATATTGAACATAATGAAAACGCGTCAGAGATTCAGGATCCATTCACACTTTTGACCGAGATACACAACACTGTTATTTCTGACACTGGGGAAAATAAAGAAATAGATGATGAACAGAAATAAATATGAATGTTTAGCTTGTGAGCTGTCAGGTGAGTAGTTAAAGGGAACCTGCACTTCCTTGTTGTTGTTGTTGTTGTTGTTCTGTTCGCGTCCCCTGCGGAATGTGCGCAGTTAGTCAGTCACTAACTCTGATTATTAAATCCAGGAGGAGGTTTTTCCCTCTGACATAAATCTATTTGAATAGAAGCGAATGTAAATATTTATTTATTTATTTATTTATTTATTTTTATCAGTTTTCTGATCTGCGTCGACGTGAACTGATGTGCGTCAGTCCCGCGAAAACAAACTGCGGATGAAACGCAAAAACACAAACTGAACCACACAACGTGTTTTTAGTTACTTACGTGTTTGTATGAGGGCGAGCTGTCCGCACTGTGTTCCAAATGAAGTATTTAGTTCTGAGCCGGACGGAGGAGCTGCTTCTCTCCACAGCAACGAGTGTCTGAAGTGAGGAGGAGGAGGAGGAGTTGTTGTTAGGTGTTGTTGCATCAGATCAACTCACGAGGCTCCGGTGACGTTTGTTTTGGTGAAAGTGAGAGTAAAGTTGCATCAGCTGTTTACAGTGAGGTCAGAACACACACTCAGAGATATGTATTTTATCAATGACTGAATAAACAAGCTGTCCTCAGCGGTCCCGGAACACTGTTTAAACAAGCTCAAAATATACTTTGTCAGCTCCGTTTTTCTGTTAGTCATCACAGACGCCCTTTACAAATCACGCGATTCTAAGAGTTGTTTCGTGAGGAGAAAGTGAAAAAACTTTGTGAAACAGCTACGACACATTCTAAATCAGTGACGCTTTCTTGTAAATTCGGCGTTGGATATAAAACATTCAGATGTTTCTTGTCATGTGAAAAGTGTCAGCTCTTCCTGTTAAAAGTCGGTCCTGTCTGCTTATGTCTGGAGAGTTTCTTTTCTCCCAGCAGCTGTTTAACTCCTTGTTTCAACTGGTTTTCATCATTTACACCTGATTAAGATGGCAAACATGTCAAACTTCTACAACTTCTACAAATATACTTCACAGTCACTAATATAAACAGTTTCTTGTGGTCTGTGGAGCCAGACTCCATTAAGAAAAAGCTACATTTTAGGACTTGTTGTGTCGAGTCGAGTCGTGTTTCCCATCATGCACTGTGTTCTGTGGAGAGAAGAGAAAAATGTGCAGCTGTCTTAATGATTTAATTCTGATGCTTCAAACACACATCAATACATAAGAGAGAGAGGTGGAAGGTAGACAGCATGAACAACATGACTGTGCTCGGTCTTGTGTGGATGAAACTGTGATGAGACAACAGAGTGCAGGGGTCCAGGTAGGAGACCTGAGCTGACAGGTCCATCACGCCTCATCTACCAAAGGTCCAAAAGGTCAGTTTTTAGGGAGAGCTGTTGGTTAATGCATCAAGGAATGAACTGCTAATTCTGCCCTTAGAACTTTAAGACTTTAAACACCTGAGGATTGTGTGTCAGTTTTCTGACTCCTGGCTCAGACCCGGCCCTGTACAAGTCTTGATCAAACTGTGTGTCCCCCTCAGATTGTGTTTAGGCTGCTGGCCTGTTTGTGACGTCCAGGTCTAAAGCTGATCTTTAACCGTACCTGTCGCAGCAGTAAAGTGGTGTTTGTTTGTTTTTGTTTTTTTTAAATTTAGTCCTCATTGCTGTGATGACACCAGTCATAAATCCTGTACAGCAGTGTGTACCTGACTTCATATGTTACTGTTTCCTGTGAGCCTCATTCTCAAAGAGTTGTAGTTCTCTCTAAGTAATAATAACTCTGTCAACTTCTCTTATTTTAAACTTTTCATGTTCTTTGACTCTCTCGCAGCAGAAAATGTTCCCCTGCTTTATTCCACTCAGTTTCTAACACAAGAGAAAGAAAAACACTTCTAAGTTGTGACTGTTGACACCTTAGAAGTCTAATTCTGTTGCAGCATCACGTCTTTATGTGTGAAAAGGAACTGAAAAGTTTATATTTCAGTCATGCTGATGGCTTTGTGTGTTCTTCTCATGCTACATATTTTTTTAGTGGTAGTTTAGTATTCATTTGATTTGACTGTCCCTCATTAGTATTCTGTTAGATGTATGTACGTGCAATAACTACTGTTCATGCCACTAATTTGATGATTTTGAGGGACCAGGAAGAAACCTTTGCATGTCCTCACTTTAAGGCGGTTTTGCCACAACTTCACCCACAGGAAGTGACTGAACAGAAGTGAGCATGAAGAGAGCAGAAAGCTCCCCTCTGTTCCATTGTCTCTCATTATTCACTACTACTTTGATATTGTGAGTTACTGAGCGTAGATTGATGATTGAACAGGAGATTTAACTGGATTTAATTTTAGCATAAGGCTGCAACATAACAAAATGTGATAAAGGTGGAGGTAGCTAAATACTTTCTGACTGCACTGTGTGTACACACAACACACATTCTCATTCTCATTTAAATACAGGCACTGTGGATGCAAGAACTGTATATAACATAACATGTACAGAGTACTCAACTAAAAAATGTTAGTATGATGTAATGTGATTAAATCCAATGATCTTATGTTTCTTGGATGTGAGATTAGGATGAAGAACAAACCTTTGCAAGAGAGATGAGCTGATAATTTATTCACAGTGGACAGGAAATGTAAAGGTGTCAAAGGATGCTGCGGTCAACATCTCTGCAGTTGTTTGAGCTTCGTGTGAAAGGTAAGAACAGAGTGAGAACTGCACTCAGACGAGGAAGTTGATGAAAAACTCTGCTCTCACATTTCTAAAAAAAATTAACTTCTCTTTTCTTTCTGCTGCATCTTTATTAATACGAAGTAGGAAGTTTGATCAGAAACAGAGTGACAGTGTCGGTGCTGGATGTGAAGATGGGGCACACTCTGCTCGCTGTGCTCGGGTTATTCTGTGAGTACATCTGTGACTTTCTATGTGATGTTCAGTAGTTATCTTTTCTATACTGACTGATTATGTTTGTCCTATATGTCTCCTACTGTATCACTCTTGATCACTTGTTTTTGCAGTTGTGTTTTTCCATATATGTTTCATTTTACTCAGTGCACATTATGAAATGACTGGATTAGTGCTCAGTTGTTAAAGGAAGCTAGTTGGAAAGTGGAGCTCTGCATGATACCACTGACTTCACACTGGAATAAGTTTAGTGACTGTGAAGCTACTTTAGTTTGTGTCACTGAAGCTGTGTAGAAAAAGCTGTTCACACTGCTTTGTTAGAAAGATCAAATGAACAAAACCTTATCTAACATAATATAAAATTAAAACAGGATCGTTACAACCGCAATGGTTGTTTTAAACATATGAGTATACATTCATGTATGAGTGAGTGTATGTTATCCAGGGAGCTGATTGATTCCTACCTTGATGCCAGAAGTTTAAAGGTCAGCTCTTCCCAGTTCCTGTGGGCTCTCTTCTCTCAGCCAGACTGGCAGCATGTCTGTTTGTGTTCTACATGTGTTTTTAGATAAAACCTTTAAAAATGTTTTGCTGCTGTTGGTGCTTGCGGGATGGGAAGAGTCTCATTTTAATCTGGCACCAGGGTTGCCCTAGGCCCTGGTCATGACACATATTATACAAAAAAGTCTCAAAATGAGTGAGTTTTCCTGCAAAACAGTCCACTTGTTCACAAGTCATACGTAAAGAAAGAACAAAACAATAAACCTCACTATTTATAGTGAAGTGCAGAATGTCAGTTTTGGTTTTGTATCTGATGCCCAACAGACACTTGTTATCCAAAAACTAGAGTCCAGATGAGTTAATTTAAAAAGCACTCAATAATTTCTCTGAACACTTGTTAAAAGACAGCAGTAATCAAAACTTGACTAATCAAGACTAATTGACACCTAATACATGTAAGTGATGGAAGGATTGACTTGACATGCCTTTACTGCAGTCAGGATCAAAGAAATAAGGGGAGCGAGGCAGGTGATGAATTATAGACCAAACTAAAGTGTCTTAAATAATCGAATTAGTCATAAATCTTTGAAACTATATACTTTAAAGTCTCTATATCACTGCTAAATAATCTGTTGATAGATAAATCATACATTGTTTGGACTGAACATAATAAAACATCTCTCTGCCTCTGTTACAAATGTGCTGATGCAGTCCTGGAAATTCCCAAATTCACTTAGTTTGAAAGAGATTAATTAACAATATTTAGTTTCTTTTCAATAAACCAATTAATACATTTCAAGCAACATTTGTCCCAAAGCTGGAGGCGGCTGAGAGCACTTAATGCACTGCAAGAAAATGCTGCAAATAAATGAAGCTTGAGCAAATCAAGAAACACTTTCACAGATGAGACACTAGAAGAACTGAGGACCGACAAATATCTTGAACACTTGTCAGTGATATTGAGACGCTAATTTTAGATTTCACAAACTGATTGCCTGATTTGATAATTTCAGATAGTGGGTACATGTACTATCAGCCTTTTACTACTAGTGGTCTCTAGAAATGTGTTTAGTACTGAAACATATTTATCTTGATGTGAACAACTTGCAGCTGTTTGTGGCATCAAAATTGTTGAACAACTCAGTTCATTGAAACAATAAGTGCTTTCACTGCGTTATGTAAAAATGTATAAACATCTTTGATGACACATCCATGACATTTATTTCCTTGTTTTATAGTTTCTCTGAACCAAACATCAGGTAAACGTAGAGTCACACTGACAGCAGACAGGACGATCATACCACTGGGGGGCAACGTGACACTGACATGTTCTGTGGAGGATCCTGCTGGATTCAGATATCAGTGGTTCAGACAGAAGTCAGACTATTCTGTAAAAACATTTCTTAAGGATGAGAATCTTGATGAATCAAACATAGTTATCTCACAAGGAGGCAAATACACCTGCAGAGGATGGAGAAGAGAACCACATGTCATCACACCTGAAAGTAATGAAGTCGTCATTGAGGAAACTGGTGAGTTTAGTATTTTCTTATGGAATAAACAATCTACAGTCTTTATGTTCTTAAACAATGACCAAAGTGTGAAGAGAAAGTGATTGTTAGTCATGTTAGTCCAGTAACTCTGACTTTTCTCACAACAGCAAAAGAAAAAAAGTTTAAATCTCCTTCATCATGTCAACAACGGGCTACTGGTTTGTCAGATAAATCATATGTTCTTCTGATTGAATATATTAATAAAACATCTCTCTACCTCTGTTACATAGATGCTGATGCAGTCCTGGAAGTTCCTGGATTCACTGTGTTTGAAGGAGACTTGGTGACTCTGTGCTGTAAGAATCGTACTACAAGACGTACGATGACAGCTTCCTTTTACAAAGATGGATCACTTATTAAAATCGACAGAAACCATTGGTCATCAACAACAGGAGAAATGACACTTCGGGTGTCGGTGTCAGATGAGGGCAGGTACAAGTGTCAGTTTGCTGATGGGACAGAATCTGAAGAAAGAGAGCTGAGAGTGAAAGGTAAGAAGCCGTCTCACTGTGATTGTAGCGTCTTATTTAATTTATAAATAGTCCGCTGAGAGGCTAAGCAGGCTCCTTTCTGTGACTCGTTGAATGAAAAACTTTAGTCCAATTCCAGACATGTTTCTTGGGTTTATTAACGAAAGTTATAATCAAAATCAAGTAGAAAAATTATGGTCAAAGTTACAACAACATTACGGTCAAAGAAAAAATATAGGGCCTCACTCAACCTTCTTTGTCTACTGGAACGCCCGCGAACAAACTGCGCAGGTGAAATAATGTGGAGGCCCAACCCACTTCCTCTTACCTCACATCATAACAAGATGACAAAAAACAAACCACAATAGTAATAATAATGATGTGCACTGCCTAAACAAAAATAAACAATCCAAAACAGATGCACATTTTGGCTCCTACAGTGATGACACATTATTGTTTTAAATGTTACACCAAGAATCCAAATGATACATCAAAAAAATAAAAATATCCGCCTATTATCTTTTCTGAGCCATCGTTTGAATTTCACTGTCTTCATCCAGTGAAATTAATTTTGGTTGCAATGAATCCTCTCAAATAAATCATTTCAAGCATATTTTATCACAAGGGTACAAATCGCTTCATTACACAATCTGCTCTCCATTGTGTAATGCATTCAAAATATTTCCTGTTTTTGTAAACTGACCGGCAGGTAGACGTTCAGTCACACTGACAGCAGACAGGACAATCATACCACTGGTGGGCAGCGTGACACTGACATGTTCTGTGGAGGATCCTGCTGGATTCAGATATCAGTGGTTCAGACAGACGTCAGACTCTTCTGGAAAAACTTCTCTTCAGAATGAAAATGTTGATGAATCATATAGAGTGATCTCACAAGGAGGCAAATACACCTGCAGAGGATGGAGAAGTGAACCACATGTCATCACACCTGAAAGTAATGAAGTCGTCATTTATGAAACTGGTGAGTTTAGTATTTTCTTATGGAATAAACAATCTACAGTCTTTATGTTCTCAAACAATGTCCAAAGTGTGAAGAGAAAGTGATTGTTAGTCATGTTAGTCCAGTGCCTCTGACTTTTCTCACAACAGCAAAAGAAAAAAGTTTAAATCTCCTTCATCATGTCAACAATGGGCTACTGGTTTGTCAGATAAATCATATGTTCTTTTGATTGAATGTATTAATAAAACATCTCTCTACCTCTGTTACATTGGTGCTGATGCAGTCCTGGAAGTTCCCGGATTCACTTTGTTTGAAGGAGACTTGGTGACTCTGCGCTGTAAACATCGTACTACAAGACATATGATGACAGCTTCCTTTTACAAAGATGGATCACTTATTAAAATGGACAGAAACCATCAGTCATCTACAACAGGAGAATTGACAGTTCGAGTGTCAGTGTCAGATGAGGGCTGGTACAAGTGTCAGTTTGCTGATGGGACAGAATCTGAAGAAAGAGAGCTGAGAGTGAAAGGTAAGAAGCTGTCTCACTGTGATGACACATCCATCCATCCATCCATTATCTGTACATTATATGTACGCCGCTTAATCCTCTGTAGGGTCGCGGGGGGGCTGGAGCCTATCCCAGCTGACTTAGGGTGAAGGCAGGGGACACCCTGGACAGGTCGCCAGTCTATCACAGGGCTTGTGATGACACATTATTGTTTTAAATGTTGCACCAAAAATCCAAATGATTCGTCACAAAATCTCTAAACGACAAACATTCACTTCTTAGCTTTTCTAATTTTTCAGTTGCATTTCACTGTGTTCATCCAGTCAAGTTTTGATTCTTCTTGCAGTAGATTCAACATGAAGTCTTCATACTTCTCTTAAAATACTATCAATTGCTGAACAACAAGTTAAGCTTTCATCTGTCTTCAGTTAACCAATTAATAAACAGTCTGACAGTCTTGTCACAAGAATACTGGTGGCTGAGAGGCTGATTGCCTGATATTATCATTTCAGATATTTGGTTCACATACTATCAGTCTTTTCCTACTAGTGGTCTCTAGGAACGTGTTTAGTATTGAAACATTTTATCTTGATGTTAAAAACCTTTCTCTGTTTTCTTGTTTTCTGTATTTACAGCTGTTTGTGGTGTCAAAATTGTTCAACACATCAGTTCATTGAAACAATAAGTGTTTTCATTACATTGGGTAAAAATATTACAACATTTTTGATGACATGTCCGTAACAGTTATTTCCTTGTGTTTCTAAACCAAACAGCAGGTAGACGTTCAGTCACACTGACAGCAGACAGGACAATCATACCACTGGGGGGCAGCGTGACACTGACGTGTTCTGTGGAGGATCCTGCTGGATTCAAATATGACTGGATCAGACAGAAGTCAGACTATTCTGAAAAAACTTTTCTTCGCACTGAGAATGTTGATGAATCAAACAGAGTGATTTCACACGGAGGCAAATACACCTGCAGAGGATGGAGAAGTGAACCAAATGTCTTCACACCTGAGAGTAATGAAGTCGTCATTGAGAAAACTGGTGAGTTTAGTGTTTTCTAATGGAATAAACAACCTACAGTCTTTATGTTCTTAAACAATGTCCAAAGTGTGAAGGGAAAGTAATTGTTAGTCATGTTAGTCCAGTAACTCTCACTTTTCTGAAAACAAATAAAGAAAACTGTTTAAATCTCCTTCATCATGTCAAGAATGGGCTACTGGTTTGACCTCCTTCACTTTGTTAACAGAAACAAAGATTTGATGATGCTTCCTTTATGTTGTTCAGTTTTAATGATCAATATCTGGAAGTGGGAGATTGTTCATGAGGAAAAGTTTACACAGTGCTGCTGCTAATACTGTAGCTGTGAACAAGAGGAAGTGGAGGTGGCTGAGAAAACACACAGTCAGCATGTTGTGCTGGGAGTTAAACATTAATGTTATTAATGCCAAAATCACTACATGTTTTTATTTGTACCAGATGTTTACAGAGCAAACTTTAAATCCTGATGTTTAAAAGGTGTTTGTTATGTTCATAATGTGACACTAATGGCTCATTAGCGTTAGTATGACATGTTCCTCATTAAAAGACAGTCATGTTACATAACCTGCTAACATGTAATGTGATAGATGCATCTTGTGTTCAGAGTGCAGAGAGAAATTAAAACTCCCCTGGAGGAACATGGATGGTTTCCATCTTATTCAGGACATGATGGTGGTGCACTTCAGCCTCTTGTGGTCAAAATTAGTATTACAGAAAGAAACACTTGAAAGAATTAGCCTTAATTTCATCTTGAAAAAATGTTTTTCACTGAGTTTGATATACAGGAAAAACAAATCCATCCAGCCATGTTTTCACTCTTTCTCACACATGAACAAAAAATACATAAACAATCTTCTGACATTTTTGTTTCCTGTCTGTGAATTGTTGAACATGAACAGTTCCAAACAAGGCTGTTGTGACTCTGCAGCCAAACTGGTCTGAAATATACAGAGGAGAGAGGATCACTCTCAGATGTGAGATCAAAGATGGAGGAAACACTGTGTGGGAGTATGAATGGAGAACAACCAGCTCAGAAAAACCTTCAAATCAAAATGAACTCAGCATTAGATCTGTTTCTGCATCCCACAGTGGAGTCTACAGGTGTAAGGGCAGAAAGAAAAGAGAAAAGTCTTCAACAGATTGGAGTGATTCCTTCAACCTGACAGTATCAGACAGTAAGTCACATCGTATTTCTTTCAAAGTGAAGATTATACAGTTCATTAAAATGCTGTTTTGGTTCATTTATATATTTAAAGTAAATCTTCAGTATGTACTGATTGTGCAGAATGTATTTGATCATCTATCAACACATGTTTTCATTGTGAAAACTCATTTTCCAACAGAAGCCCAGTCTGTCCTCACTGTGTCTCCATCATGGCTGAGTGCTGGAGCCTCAGTAACTCTGAACTGCAGAGTTAAAGATCAATCTGCAGGATGGAGGTTCTACTGGTATAAGACTGTTCCTGATCCATCACACAACTTCTACAGCTATGAGCTGCTACCTGGCAGCAGCAGTGGGACTGAACAGGATTCCTACATTGTTGATGGACAGACACACACAGCAGGATATGTGTGCAGAGCTGGAAGAGGAGATCCAGTGTTTTACACTGATTACAGTCAACCTCAGTTTGTCTGGTCTGCAGGTCAGTCTGTTTCTGTCTCTTAAGAAACAGATGTTATATCAGCTCTGTTCATTGTCTAAATGATGATAAACACACAGTATCTTGAAAAAAAAGGAAATTAATTTACTGTGGTCTTATGATCTTGTCTCTCTCACTAGAATCAAGCTAAACTTCACACTTTCGACCTTACTGGATGGAATTGACTTGTTTCCTTCTGTCCTCACTCTTTAACATGAAACACAAAAAGAGAGAGAGATGATATCTTTGTTAAAACTTTACTCTCTTTTGCAAAAAGTACTTTTAGTCTGGATACTTAAGCTCTTCTTACTGCTCACAGCAGCTGTAGTCACTTGGTTGGCTATCATTTAAAATCAACTGAAAATGGTATCAAGAGGTCAAAGTAGAAATCACAATTTTACCCAAAAACTTAAATTTGTTGCAATAAAAACAAAACAAAGGTTAAGACTATTTGAATTGAGGCATTTTCTGTCTAAAGATCTCTGTGCTCTGTTTGACCTCTTATCACATGTTGTTTTTCAGATTTTCACTCATCAGCGTCTCTCACAGTGAGTCCTGACAGAGCTCAACACTTCACCTCTGACTCTGTCTCACTGAGCTGTGAGGGAAACTCTACTGAGTGGAGAGTGATGAGGTCACCTGAGAACAGATACCTGTCAGACTGCTCCACCTGGAGGACAATGACTGGATCTACATGCAAACTAAAGACTAACTGGCTCAGTGATGCAGTGTACTGGTGTGAGTCTGGATCAGGAGAGTTCAGCAACTCAGTCAACATCACTATACTGAGTATGATTTTATTATATTTTGTTTTTCTTTGACTTATTATTTCAAACATCCCATTGTGTGTTGAGGAGTACAGCACACTGACATGTTAAGAGTTCTGCCCAACACTCTGCTTCATGATCTCTCTAGTAATGAATTGTTTTCACTTAATAAACATAGTTAAGTGTTTAATCACACTGTGATTTTAAGCATGTATAAATATAGAATATAGATTTGTGGCTGATGTGTTCTTCAGTTTTTAGGTCCATGATCACCATTTAAAGTCCAGTGTGAAGGATTTAGTGACATTTAGCTGTGAGGTTGCAGATTCAGCAGCTGAAAGGGTTCTTGAACAGTAAGACACACAAGGTGTATGAAGATAAAACATCAGATTTATGATCTCTGTTAAATCAATGAGAAAAGTCAAAGAAATAAAGCCAGCATGTATCTTTTCTCATCTCTCTACATCCACTCATTCTCAAGTTCCTCGACCAGCTGATCTCTGACTGAAACCTTGTATTCTTTGACTGTTTAACAGATAAAAATATGATCCTGCTGAGCCCTGCCCGTCCTGTGACTGAGGGAGATTCTGTTAGTCTGAGCTGCAAATTAAGAAGTCAAACATTTGACTCCACTGTGTTTTTCTATCACAATGAGAAAGTCATTCAAAATGACACCAGATGGGAGTTAAATATCTCTGCAGTGTCAAAGTCAGATGAAGGATTCTACAAGTGTCAACACTCAGGACAAAAGTCAGCACAGAGCTGGATGTCAGTTCAGGGTGAGTAGGATTAAAATGATTCTTCCATTTTCTTTCTGTAAACTGTGTTTCTGTCTGAGAAACAAACTTTGAATACTGAACTGAGTTTGAAGCAGCATCATTTCAGATAACTTCCTCTGGTGGCTTCAGTAACAAGGAATGTGTCATAAGAAAATCTCCATCATGATTTATTGCAAAGAGCTGATTTCACACTGTATTCTGACATGTTGGTATATATTGTACTGTCAGTGTTTACTTGTGTATCACAACATGTGTGAAGTTGAAACAGGGATCTTCATTGTGTCTGTTCATGTGTATTAATACCTCTGAACAACAACTGTGATATTTATTAAAGCACTTTCTAAATTCAGTTTGAGAGACATGTTATATAAGATTAGGAACAGAAAATGCTGCAAATAAATGAAACTTAAGCAAATCAAGAAACATATTCACAAATGAGACACTAGGGGAACTGACAGATATATTGGCCAGTTGTCAGTGATATTGACAAGCTTATTTTAGATTTCACAAACTGATTGCCTGATTTCATTATTCCAGATATTGGGTACATGTACTATCAGCCTTTTACTACTAGTGGTCTCTAGAAATGTGTTTAGTATTGAAACATATTTATCTTGATGTGAACAACTTTTCTCTGTTTTTTTGTGTTTTCTGTACCTGCAGCTGTTTGTGGTGTCAAAATTGTTCAACTAAACAATTCATTGAAACAATAAGTGTTTTCATTGTGTTATGTAAAAATGTATAATCATCTTTGATGTCATGTCCATGACAGTACTTTTCTTGTTTTATCGTTTTTCTAACCCAAACAGCAGGTAGACGTAGAGTCACACTGACAGCAGACAGGACAATCATACCACTGGGGGGCAACGTGACACTGACATGTTCTGTGGAGGATCCTGCTGGATTCAGATATCAGTGGATCAGACAGACGTCAGACTCTTCTGGAAAAACTTCTCTTCAGACCAAAAATGTTGATGAATCAAACAGAGTTATCTCACAAGGAGGCAAATACACCTGCAGAGGATGGAGAAGTGAACCACATGTCTTCACACCTGAAAGTAATGAAGTCGTCATTGAGGAAACTGGTGAGTTTAGTATTTTCTAATGGAATAAACAACCTACAGTCTTTATGTTCTTAAACAATGACCAAAGTGTGAAGAGAAAGTGATTGTTAGTCATGTTAGTCCAGTAACTCTCACTTTTCCGAAAACAAAAAAAGAAACATGTTTATATCTCCTTCATCATGTCAACAATGGGCTACTGGTTTGACCTTCTTCACTTTGTTAACAGAAACAAAGATTTGATGATGCTTCCTTCACGTTGTTCAGCTTTATTGTTCAATATCTGGAACTGGGAGATTGTTCATGAGGAAAAGTTTACACAGTGCTGCTGCTAATACTGTAGCTGTGAACAAGCTGTGATCATGTAAAGCACCTCAGTGTTAGAAACATGTTCTATAAGTTTGTTAACAGTTATTATGTGTTATTTATTCCAGCAGTGTCCAGGCCTGAACGCTCTTTATTTCCTGTTCTGTTGATTGTTGGACTGATTTGTGGAATCGTTCTTATTCTTCTTCTGCTCCTGTTGTATCGCTACAGAGCGTCCAAGTGTGAGACCTTCTTCTTCTGTTATTAGATGTTTTGTGTTTATGTTGAATAGAAATACAGACACATTCTGATCTGATGAGATAGAACAGCAGCACAACAACTCACAATACAAAACCATGTAACAACAAATCTTTATCTTTTTACAGATACATGCTTCAAGAGGTTGGTGCAAAACTGTTTTATCACATTTTGAACATAACATCAAGACATTCAGTGTTTCTCTTTATGAAATGTTTTGTATTTGCTTCATGTTTTAGGCCGATCCAGTCTGAGAGCTCCAACACAGATCAGAATGAGGCTCAGTGCAGCACATACGACTCTCCTGAACATGGTAAACATTGAAAATGTTCTTAAAGAAATTATATATATGCCTTTTTTGTATCATACAATTAGAAAGATGACTCTGACTGTGTCTTGTTTTCTCTGCTCTGTAGGTGATGTCTGTCTGTATGAAACAATCAAACACTCTGAAGACTCTGAACATGGTACAGTTTATACCTTTTATTAACATGCAGTGCAGAAACACCCTGTTAAATTTAAGTGAACAGATTTATGGTTGACAGCACTGAGATCACTTCCATTACTTCTAATGAATCAGGATCATTGACTGTAAATAAAGATGGACGACATGACAGCTCCCCAAAAGTGAAGCCAGAACATCTGGAACTGCTGGTTAGCATTTAGCTCAAAGCATTGCTTTACCTCCAGCCTCA
>JARJLU010019627.1:32030-118685 GCA_030272975.1 Sparidentex hasta | reverse complement strand
TATCATTATTAATCATTAACAGTGCAACATGTAAAATGGTGACCGGCTGGGAATCAGATGAAACATTCAACCAAGTTTCTCCAGAATCTCTCTGTGCTCATGATTTAAGTCGATGTCACACGAGCTCATCAGAACCTCCTGAAGCCCAAAGTGACGACTTCAGACGTCTTCTTCTGTCAGACCGACAGTCCAAAACACCAAAAGACTCTGAATTAACTGTCAGAAACGAGTCCAGCAGCAGATCCTCGTATTTAAGGAGCTGGAACCAGACAATCAGTTAACTGGATAGTTTTGATTAATTCTCATTTGACGGATGTGTCGCTGCAGCTCCGTCTCAGTGTTAAAGTTTGTGCAGTATATGTTTCTCTACACTCAGACTCTAGAAGTCACACCGGAGTGTCACAGAAGAGGAGAACATTCTGCAGAACTTCACAGTGTTTGTTAAAGTGGGACGTCCTTCATTTACTGTGGCAGGTTTCACTTCAACCTTTGGTTTGAGTTGTTTTTCCTCATACGGCAGTAAAAAGTGCAGAGTCCTTCAGCAGCGACAGATCGAATCTCTACCACGTCATGATTTATATTCTCCCTGTGGCTGAATCACTCCAGCAGTCAACATTACTAATCAGAACATGATACGAAGTTAAAAAGTAATCTGCTCCTGTCGGGTCGGATCAGATCAGAATCTGACGAGACTCCAGAAGGTCTGGATCTGCACCGAACTGCTGACTGATTCTGCTTCTGTAGAATGATCAGAAAACTTGTTCTGCTCAGAGTAAATCTGTATCTTCACTGATATTCACACACAGTCAAAGTAACTTTTGTTTCTATGTGAATCTTCTGACGCATGTTTTTCATTATTGTTTGTTTTGGTTGATTTTTGCTTTTTTACTGTAAATTTGAAATACTGTCAATGAGAATCAGGCTGTCAGGTCTGATTCTCTGATTTCTGATATCTGAAATGTTGTGTTTGAGTTTTCATGTGTGTATCTGTGTTTCTAACACTCACGCGTGTGTGTGTGTGTTTGTGTGTTTGCGTGCAGAACATGCGTGTTCGCAGTGTGTGCGGGGACACGTACTGCACCAAGAGCGGCAAGAAGTTCACCGGTCAGGTCCTGGAGAAGTTCATGATCATCGACTGTGAAGAGGTCATCGCCGGCTCGTACAGGTCAGTCACACACGCACACACACACGCACACACACGCACACACACACACACACACACACACACACACACACACACACGCACACACACGCACACACACACACACACACACACACACACACACACACACACACTTCATTTCTCACTCGGATTTTTATATCATGACTGAAGTTGTAATCGTAAATTAGTTGGTCAACAAACTACTCTGATAGTCTGTGAATCATCTCAGTTCATTGTTGAGCTGAGATACTTCAGGTTCCTGTTCCTGGTTTGAGTCATTGAACGCACCTCCTCAGACACATTTCTCTGCTGTCTGACAGTTTATTGAATCACCAGAAAAACAGTCAGCAGATATTTGATAGACTGAGAAACTCTAGATCTGTTTTTACATTAAATCAGAGGCGCAACGTGACGAGTGAAAGAAACCTGAGCAAGAAGATGTTAAAGATATTTTAATTAAAGTCTTCCCTCTCTGTGTATTTGAACGAGCCTCTGCTGCCGTCATTGTTCCCAGCTATCGTTCGTACTCGCTGAGTGTGTGTAGCTGTAATTACAGGTATTACTCAGGTATTCTCATAACAGTTTCAGATACCGCCGTCGACTCCACGTCGACCGCAGATCTGTCACGTCTCTGCACAGCACCGGCTTTGTTTCGCAGCTTATCCACACACACACACACACACACACACACACACACACACACACACACACACACACACACACACACACACACACACACACACACACACATGCACGCACACATGCACGCACACACATTTGCCTCTGAGCTCAGCCGGCTTCCTCCTGCAGCCGTCGTGCTTATCAGGAGGGATGCAAAGTAAATGTCAAGCTGCCGATCGTGAGCTGCTGCGAAACATTCACTCCGTGTTCTGAACATGTTCTGAACGTGTTCTGGACGTGTTCTGAGTCCACCTACTCGTCTCCTTACAGCTGATGTCAGTCGTGTGTTTAGTTCCAGGCGGCTCCCAGATTTAAATTACTGCAACATTATAAGAATTATAAATAATCCTGACCAACAGAATTAATCAGCTGCAATGTGCCAACTTCTAAAAACTTCCCGGACGTGCAGGAGACAGATTGTGTTTGAGAGGAAGTTATAATAACTTCAATATATTTACTTCTTAAATAAAATCGAACTTCACACTCTTAAGGTAAATTTTCCTCACCAGTTAAATGTCTTTAATCGTAGAATAAAGTTGAAACACTGAAGATGTTTTAATACAACTGGAGTATCTGAGCTTGATTATCTCTGCCTTGTTTCTTATATCATGTCATATTTTAATGCTGATTATAGTTTATTAAAAGAAGAAAATTACAGAAGCTCCTGCAGAAACAGTCCCACTGCTTTGATAACAGTCGTCATCTTCAACTTCAGTTACCATGATTATAATTAATCCTTTAAAGTCCAAGTTACGGTTGTAGAAGTGTGTGAAAGGGCTCAACACAAGCCTACTTATTGTTAGTGTGTGTGTGTGTGTGTGTGTGTGTGTGTGTGTGTGTGTGTGTGTGTGTGTGTGTGTGTGTGTGTGTGTGTGTGTGTGTGTGTGTGTGTGAGTGTGATGTACCAGTGAAGCTGCGAGACAACTGCTGCTGTCTGATTTTAACAACTTGGCGTCCCGAGCGGAGCAGAGGGAGTGTTGATGTCCTCGTTTTTATTTATTAATCACGAACGTAAAGCACGAATCACATTTACTGTTTGACATTTTGAAGTTAGCGCTCGTCTCGTGTGTGAACCTCTGGTGGAGAACGGAGGAACGAGATCGCTGTTTGATTTTACAGCCGATGTTCAAACAGCTGCAGAAACAGCTTGACTCAGATATTTAGGGCTGTTTCTCACAGTCGACAGTGACACCGCGCTTCTTTGTGTCCGACTTTGGACACATCGAGACATGAAATCTAACCTCTTTTCATCCAGCAATCAATTCTTTGTTCTTGAACGTGTTTGTGCAGAAAAGCAGATTAAACCGGTTTCACGCAGCGGAGAAATCATCGAGATCAAACTTCTCTGATGCTCTTTTCTGATAACAGATCGCAGGTTTCTGAGAAATCAGATGCAGGCGGCTGATAGGAACTCAGTCCGTCAGTGTAAACAAAGTCAAGTCAGTTTTATTTGTGTGGCTCAGCGTCACAGATTACAGCTCGGCCTCAGAGCGTTCACAGCCGAATATAAACTCAATCCTCTCACCTCGTTTCCACACAGCTCAGTGTTCCTGCCGGGACCTCCGTGATCTCTGATGTGTTTGTGAAACTCTCGTTCCGTTTCTTTCGTTTTATGGTTCAATCTGCCGAGTAGTTTTTGTGTAATCCTGCTGACAAACCCAACAACCGTCAGACTCAGATGAAACACATCGTTGTTGGTAATAGTGCACGAAGACAAATGAGCGAATGTGTCGGTCAGTTCTGTGAAGTTAAACGTTACGCAGCTAGCATGCGACCAAAGTTGGCTAAACATACTTTTGTGTTCTTCACTCCTCACTTCTATTATTCCTCTGCTGAAGTTGACATGAAGTTGCCGCAGGTATTTTACCTTCTGACATCATTTCTACCTAAAGACTGACTATAAATCCAGCTTCGACTGCAGAGCCGCAGGTGGATTTGATGTGATCGGAGGTGTCTGAACTAAACCAACCAGCAGCTTCTATTCATGACTCAATTAAAAACTGTTCACACATCCTTTCATCTTTTTACGATCAGTCAGCTGCCTCAGGTGCGTCTCCACCTGCACTCCTTAATTCACTCTTGGTTTTATTTCGTTTCCTGTCTCACCTCTCGTCTTCTTCGATGTGTCAGTGTTTCAGGTTTGACACGGCGGCTGCAGAGTGTTTCTGCTCATAGTGTGTCTCAGGTGCGCTGCGGTGGGTTGGGTCAGGTATGCAGGCCGACAGGCATCAGGCTGAAACAGCTGACAGAGGAATGTAGGGCGCGGCCCGGACCGCTGCCAAGAGCCTCGGGGCGGCAAATGTTGTCTTATCACCGGAGCGCACCTCTCCCTCCACCGGCGTTATCCAAAACGTTTTAAATCTGATATTAAACTGATTAAACTGATATTAAAACCCACAAATAAGCTGCTGTGCTCGGTGATACCTGGGCAGCGCCGACTGCTGCACACTTGAGAAGTAATAATAAACACTGACTCACTGATATCGAGTCAATCAGATTTTATCTGTTAATCCAGAAGGAAGTGCGACATGAAGCTGTACTTTACTTTAGTCCTTCCTGTGAGGCTTTAATAAGCCCTATATTATAATGGAATACATGTTTTATGAAGCTATAATGTAGCTGTCAAAAGGGAGTGAAATAACTTCCTACTAATACTTCACACAAACGTTATAATTATTTTCAACACTACTGTTACTGTTAACTCACTTTTCAATGGTTGAACCAGAATTAACAGAACAACAATGATGCAACTAGAAATAGATACAAAAGAAATAATGCAAAAGTAAAACAGAACAACATCACATGTTTATGTTTCACTTTTCAAAAAAAAATTGCTTCAAGACGAGTTAAAATCAAAAGATATGAAAAACCATATCTGACCAACTCCAGTACTGTGAGATAAAAGAAATACAATTGAAAAGGAATAAGAACAGAAATAGAATAAACTTAAAGTTAAAGAAGGGTTGTTAAGTTATTCTTCTTTGTAGAAAATATCTCGACATATATATATCGACAACGATCTGCTGCGTTCACAGTTCACAGTCCCTGAGCATTCGTTCAGCAGCTAACCGAATTAGCACAAAGCACACAGCGCCTGAGCCAAAGTACAGAGAGCAACACACTCAGTGGCTAACGTTAGCACGAAGCACACAGCAGTTAGACGTAACTGTCATGACAGATAAACTTTTCAGACCGAGGCACGTTCATGACAACTACTTCATGTTAACATGATTGTGGCATTTAAAAGAGCCACCAGCCACCGTAGCCAGTCTGACTAATCGATAGCAGAAACTTATAACATACACACACCTGTCACTAAGTATTGTTTTGTTGGTTTGCTCAAAGTTTCTGCTATTGATTAGTCAGACTGGCTACAGTGGCAGGGCTAACATTAGCCTTGTTAGCTGAGGCTAGCTCTTTCATTAACTTTAAGTAGTTTATAGGCAGAAATCAGACATATTACTTTACCATCATATAGCAAGAGTTCCACATGTAATTAATGTGTTCACATCCCAACAACATACTTACAGCATGTGTCAAGTTAGCATCGTCAATAAAGACAAAGAAAACGTATGCATTTACAGCAGTACTTGTTGTCAAACCAGCCCAGTGGCATCATATTTGCATATTCATCTTGGAGCGGCATCCATCCAACAGTCTCTCAGTGCCATAACTCAAGCGGTACATACCGTCGTGTGTCGGTGGAATAACAGCGGCACAATAGCAGCACACCAGAATCTGTCTGCCAGTCTTTGTCAACAAACACTGAATATTAGTAAATATTTTACAATATCCTCATATCGGATTTCAATCATAGTGTTTTACAAACGTTTGATTTTTATTTTTATTTCTATTTTCAAAAAAAAGGACCTTGCTGTTCTACAATCCACAGATAAGTTTACCAGATATATTTCTCAGTGTTACAGGCAGAGAGTTTATCTCCATCATGCATTTATGAACGGAGGGTGAGTTTAAACGAGCTCTGCGATAAGACGACCGTCTTCTCTTCATGACGAAGACAAACTCTATGATTGATGCGTGAAGGCGTGCTCCCATCAGTTCGTCCTGACTGGAATTAATCTTCAGCTGAATGCCGTCCAACATCTCTGAGCGCTGAGTGATTTATCGCTGCGAGCCGTCCTGCAGGTTCTGGCTGCTGCAGCACGCCTCCTCTGGCCTCTCAGCGATTTGCTTCCAGAAACAATTTTATAACCGCCAGATTTTGTTTTTCGTGCCTCGTGTGTTTTTAGGAAACCTTTCGTGTGATACTAATTAAAATTGGGTGTTAACTGAGAAACTGACGAGTTCAAGCAAACGGGCCTGACATGAAGAGGAGTAGCTGGAGAATCCAATATTTAGTGCGTTAGCACAAAACTCGTATCTGTCAAAGCACAACTCCTCCCAAAGAACTACAGTTATCAAGTCAGTGACTTCTTGTGATTCTGCTCATTGTCACTGAATTAAAAGCTTCTGCAGAAGAATAATGTGAGCAGGCACTTCAAAATGTTCAGTATGTTTTAGTTACGCAGCTCTGATATTTGCATTTAAAGGCCTCCTTCAATCATTCACTCTCTCGTCAACTGATAACTTTATTCAACTAGTTGGTGTATTTTAATGTGCGGCAAGGAACCTTTAAAACTGATGCTTGTATTTGACCTCCAGAAGCAGCGAGACCATCTGACAGGAGACTGTCTGTTTCTGTAGTGGTTCTTAAAGCGCGTCACTGAGTCGCTTCAGAAACTTAGAACAATGTTTTACGTGCTGAGGATGAATTTAGACGCCTGAGGAGAGAAGCTGCTCTGTATTCTGCTGCTACGGCGCTAAAACAAATGTCTTCATATTACAGTAATTAATCCGACAGACACAAATAGATCTGTTAACTCATTGATAAGCATCTGCAAACAAAACAAAACAAAACAAATGCACGTACCAACCAGACCCGGATCGGAACCACAGGAGGAGGTGCTGCTCACAGTGCTTCAGTCCACAGGGGGCGCCAGAACCAACGAGTGTTTCCTGGTGTCAGTACTGTCGGCGCTGCTGTAGCTAAGACAACCGGATAGTTTCTGTTTCCCTCAGTCACAAATAACAGCAGCACAGTTCAGTTGATTATCAGAAATCGATCAGCAGTTAACCTGAGTGACCGTGAGCTTTACAGGGAACCAGTGAAAACGCTGATGTTCCTTTTCTCCGTATCAATGACGTTGTGCAATCAAGATTGACTCATATGGACACGATGAAGCAGAAACACACAGATACGTTACAGAAGTCATCCGTGACGTTTGGAGGTGTTTGTGTGGCTGTTTTTTAATAAAACCCTTCGTTCATCGTGAACCTTTTAAAAAAGAAGTTCCAGCGCTGAGGCGTCCGACTGAAGAGTTCAGACCAGCTGGAGCTTCTCAGTCATTTCACTGAAGAAGAAAAACAACAAAATCACATGACATCATCCTCGGCAAGCGACTGTACATAAATACATGACAGCACAACTTTACCTTTACCGTATATCATATAACACATATCAACAGTTTACCTTGGATAAGATGTAATAACTTCTGTTATCTGACTGTTATAAAACGCCGTCTCTTAATGATTCCCTCATCTTTATTCTTTTATTGGTCACTCTGAGCTCAGAGTCTGAGCGCCTCAGTGCTGCTGCAGCCGGGCGTCCTCAGCGTTCACGCTCCCGTTGAGGCTGATGAATCATCGCGGTGAATCATCAGCGTTCAGGAAATTGTTGAGGCCGATGTGCAGTTTAATGAGCCGGAGGTGGACGGAAATAATCTGCATAATGAGAGCTGATGCTCCCGCTCACATTGTGTGTTTCGTGATTTCTACTTTGATGCTGTCAGTGACGTGAGGAGGTTTCCTCCGCACGCTGTAAGAAAACGTGATGAACGTTAGTTGTGTTCAGAGTAACGCAGGAGGGTGACGTCACTTCCTGTTCGCCTGCTTGTTTCAGGAGCTTAAGAACATAATTAACACTTTTTGAAACATGTGTTTTATAATTAATGACATCATGCTCGCACAGAATTCAGACATCTTCCCGGTTCATGACATTGATGTTATTAATCTGGTACATTTAGCTTTTTCTTCTTTTTATTTTGAAAGAACAAAAGTTTAACGTTGTTACTTCTGTGGACTCCGGAGCCTCAGACTCTCACCCTCTGTGTCTCCTCTCTAGTTTCACCTGGCTGTCGGCTCAGGTGCACAGCAACATGGTGATGCATTTCTCAGGTCGCATCGCCGACAGCTTCGACCGCGAGTTCCGCTGTCTGTACGCCGACTCGCAGATCATCGACTGCTTCTTCAACCCGGAGGAGGAGGGGATGCCCTACTACCCGTCATACCAGGCCATGATGGCCCCCGGCATGGGCATGGGGCTCGGCCCGGTCATGGGTCTGGACTTGCTTACCGACAGGTACCAAGCTGGAGTCGTCTTGTTGAGATGGTTCTTGTGTTTGTTTTCTGGTTGGAGGGTCGATGCTGTTTCCTGCTGACACTTGACTCCAGGACGCTGAAACACTCTGAGGAGCTGGTTCATGTTTCTGTCAACAGATTAATTTTTATTTTTGCCCCATAAAATGTCAGATGGTGAAAATAGTCCGACACAGTTTCTGAGCACTAAACACTGATGTTCATTTTACAGTGACACAAAACAAGAAACAGCAAATCTTCAAATCTGAGAAGCTGAAATGTTTGGAAATAATTTTAATGATTCATTTAACAGCTGACACTCATCACTAAATAATTTTCTGTTTATCGAGTGTGAGTTTTGAGTGAACCAGACAGATTTTTAATGAAGTATATTCCCTCCCTCTGTACACGTCCCTCAGATGTCATATTTGATTGGATTATTACTTTTAATGACGGTAACATTAAAGAGTTTTGAACCAGAAACTATTTTACTGTTTTATAATTTTAGTTGAACTGTTCAAGAAGTGTGACATTAACTGAAAGTTGTACGATCATTTTTGATATCCAGGAGAATAAATGTAAACAAATAACTTTTGTTTTCTCCTGAAAAACAAAATATTCCCTACTGTTACATTAGACAGTTGAAGTGCTGACAGTCTACAACTTTAACTAATTATAATAATGATAAATACAACAATGATAAAGTTTATTATACAGAACTGATCAGAACAAAGTCACAAAATGGTTTACAAATGAAAAACGACTAATTTCACTGCAGTTGCATAACATGTAGCCAAAAAACAGTTGAAATCATCAGATTAGAAGAAAGTAAACAGATAATCTGATGTGAACTTCTCCTCCAGCAGGCAGAGAGACCGGGTGTGCTCCGAAAACTCCAGCAGCCAATCCAGTAACAGCGTGTCGAGCGTGAAGGCTGCGCCCGGGATGACCACCAACCCGGTGTACAAGGTCACCCAGAGTCACGACAAGAAGGAGCCCAACAACAACTCTCACCTGAGCCCTGAGCGGAGAGGAGTTCAGACCCCGACACCTCCGGGTCACATCACACCGGTACCGCGGGTCACCGCTAATGGAGTAACCAATCACAGCCCAGCTATGGACCGACCGCCGCCGGCCTACGGTCAGCAGATGGGCATCGAGTGGAACAAGTCCAACCAGGACGTCAAGCGGTCGAATATAGGCGGCACCTCCTCCAAGTTCCAGGCGTTGGGTTTGTACGACCACAAAACGAGCCTGTTCTCCAGCAGCGGGTTCGTCCCCGGACCGCCCAACATGAACCACAACCCCAAGACCCAGAGCCCCTCCCCCGTCAGCGACAGCAAGACCAACCCCAAGCAGAGGACTGCCCCAAACCTGTTCCTCAACAAGTTCTCAGACCTCTTCGGCAAAGAAAAAGAGAGCTACAACTTCCGGAGGTCTCCGTCACCGCACGGCATCACGTCCTGGGGAGGACCGGACCTCTCTCCAGTCGAGCCGGAGAGCCAGCAGAGCCCGCCGCCGCCGCTGTCACCGACCGCGGTGATGAACCGGCAGGATCAGAAACGAATGACTCTGGGTCACAGCAAGCTGGACCTGGTGAACCAGTACAACAAGATGAAATCCAAGCAGGTGTACAGCCGCTTCGAGCTCAAGTCCTCAAATTAAACTCGGACTTGCCGGACTTCCAGACTCTCTGTTCTTCCGGTCTCTCTCTCCGTGGAGGTTTTTATAAAGTCGTCAGTACTTCGTCTTCTTCCACAGTTCAGTGATGCCTGCTGGAAATGAAGCCATGGCAGCCATGTTGGCTCCTTCAACACAGTCGCAGCGTTCGTCTCTGTGAGTCTTGAAACCATATTGCCTCTTTTATAGAGCGGACTGATACGGGAGTTTTGAGGCTGATGTGGATGGAAGTAAACAGAATTCTGTTTTTTATATCAACTGATATTTTTATTCACGCAGAGGCTATAAACACATACACTTTTTTATAATGGTCCTTCAAATGTGGTTTGTAAAACACTCGAGACACGTCTGCAGGATATTTTACAGTTGAACAATGAGTTTTATTGTCCAAAATGACGACAGAGCACTGACGGTAAACTTTAACAGGAAGTTGTTAATTAGTAATCAGCCCAGAGTCGGAAAACATTTATGCCGATACCGATTTACCTGTGAGGATCCATCTGTCCATCTGGGCTTCACACTGTCATAATGTGAGGAGGTTTCATGAGTGCAGTAGTGTTGTGACTGTGAGATATTAAACAGACAGTTCACCTCTAAATGTCGACAATCCGTGTGCCATCAGAGCTTATTGAATTTCCAGGTTTTGCACATATTTACATGAGCGGGTCCTGTACCTGTGGCGTCACGCTTCGTCACCAACAAATGTCCAGATGTTTGTCTGGTTTGTCTCAGTGACGCACTTCAGCGACGACACACGTCTGTAAAACAGGACTTTTACCCTTCACGTTATTAAGTTTTACATATTTTAAAAACTTTTCCATGAGCCTTGAAAAAGCTGCTGGATCCAAAACATTTTTAAATAGTTCTGATAACGATGATAGTTTAGAAAGATTTAAAACAGCGTCAGTCAGACTTGGACGTCAAACTCGACTTTGATTCTCACATTTTTACTTTCTTATGTTGTTTCGTTCAAAAAAAGCTAAATAAATGTTCTTTTCTTCAGAATGAAACCAATTTAAAGCTGCCGGAATGTAAAGAAAACCTCTTCATCGTTTTCTTTCTTTCTCTCTCTCGTTCAGATGAGATTCCTGTAACACTCCTGTATCATAGTGTACATAACTTGTGCCTTGATCATCCTGCCTTAAGGTTTACAATCACATTGTAATAATTAATATGTCCAGTGACTTCAGATGAGTGTTTATTGAGGTACACACGCCTGTTTGAAGCCGCTGTCGCTGCAGGGAACAAAGTCTGTTGTAAATAAAAAGCAGAGGCGGTGCGACTGTATTTCCTGGTGCTGTGTCATGTTACAATTCTGGGAAATGAGGTGTAAATATAGAAAACTGAAAGGTTTCGGGGCATTTTGAGGCGATCAGACTGACGGCTGTGAGAGGAAGCCGGCTGTCGTTTCTTTCTTACAGTAAGTTCTTCTTCATTACAGAGGATCGTTTCCTCACACTGAACATTTTATACATTAAACAGCTCTTTACACAAACGTCTGTATATAGACTGATTATTAAAACACGTTAGATACAAGTGAAACACCCGACACACCTGATGTCTCCTGACCGGATGTGGGCCCGGTGAGTGCAGCGGGGGTTCTGGAGGTCCACCTGAGCTCTCTGAACCCTCTCACCTGTAAAGTTTTCACGACTGCATCTTCCTCCTGTCGTGTGACACAAACAAGGTGAAATCGTTCGCCGCCCCGCGTGACGCTGGCGTAGATTTCCCTCGCAGCACTACAGGGCTAAATAATCAGTGCTGACGTGGGAGCTGATTGTTGCTGTTGTCACCTGAGCAATAATGATCGACAGTGATCAGTTCTTGTCACGTGTGTGTTTTTACTCTGTGTGAGTTGTTGTTTACTGCTCATTTCAGTTCGTGTTGTTGTTGCCGGTTCGTCCTCGTCTGTCCGACTGCATCATGTTTCATACGTTGTAAATAAAACACGGACTGACGGTCAGGACTTTGGGTTATTGTTGAAGAAACTCTTCTGTAACTGAGTTGTTATTTTATTTTTACATCGTGTCATTTACTGAAGAATGTGACCGTTCTGTTTAAGTTGATCTTAATTTGTAAGATGAACAATTTAGGATTTTAATAAAAAAGCTGAAGTCCAGATTTGTTTTAAGTGTCGATGTCCGTCTGTTGTAGATTGTAGAAATTAAACTTTATGCATGTGAATGTTTTGATTCCTGAACTCTCATGCAGGATAAATCAGACCTGAGTATTCCTACTTGCGGTTGTGATCTTCGGACTTTCCTCCAGCGCCACCAGGAGGTTCTACTGTGTCTCAAAAACTCAGCGGGAGACGCAGCGTCATGAGTTCTGGAACGGTAGATCTTCCTGTCCGGCGCCATCATCAGTCCAGTATCTCAGTGTGTCCAATATTCTGCAGAACTGAAGTCGTCACATCTTTGTTCACATGCTAATTAGCAAATGATAGCAGCATGTTTACATAAGATGGTGAACATGGTAAACTTTGTAACTGCTGAACATGGGAACACCTGTCATTGTTAGCATTGTTAGCATGTTAGCATGCTGATGTTAGCATTTAGCTGCTGTGTGGACGCAGATTCTTCATGTTTTCAAGATGAAACATATTTTGGTCGCTTTCGGATCTTGAGTCTTTATCTTTGAGCGTTAACATGTCACGTGTCACGACATACTGGAGTCCAGAGGGAATTATGTTATAAGATATCTATTTTTATCACTCCGTAAATAAGAAAATTCTGTCAACAACCACTAAAAACATGATAAATTATATATGCACCTCTCTGTAAAAACCCTCAGACTATAGAAAGGACTAAAACTGAAACGTTTGGACTTTGTAAGCGCTGCTGAAATAAAAATGATCTTTAAAGATCTCCAGACTTTTCCAGAATTAAGAAATGGAAACCGTGTTTAATGTTTTGATTAACAGAGTTCATTAAACCTCCCAGCTGACAGAATGACTCTTCTTATTTGATATGAACGAGTGACAGCAGGACCGGGTTGTGGTTTGTAGCGGGTCAGTGTTGTGAGGATGTTTGCTGGACGGGTTTGGACCTGTGTGTCGGCACTTCAGCCTCGAGGATCAACTCTCCCCACCGAGCAGCCGTACGGTGTGTTTTCCTGTCAGGAAGTCCAGCCCAGAGGCTGCTGGGTCAAAGGCCACAGCACGAACAATGTGACAGAATAAAACCCTCCGAGGACAGAAACCTGAACAATGCAGCGTCCAAGAAACTGTCCCGCAAAAGTCCCAAAACTGGAGTCGCTTCATTCATCCTCACAGATCCAGAAGGAAACGCAGAGACAATGGAAGTTTTTAAACAGGTCACCAGCTTCTGGTGGAATAAACATCAGCTCATGTGTGACAGGAGAATTAAACACGACTGAGAGACGTAATGGCAGAAAACACACGTGGTGTGTTACAGGCCGACAACATAATCAGTTTAACAAATGTAATATACACTTTAGTGGATCTCACAGTACGTCTCAGACATTTTTCATGGCACTTTGAGAAACTATCCTTAAAGTGATACTTCCCTCAATGAGTACTGAGTAAAGTCTCATTACTCATTTAAAATGTCCTGCACAGTGAGTAGTGGATTACTGCTGGTGATTATTATTCTCAGTCTGAAGGGAAACGCTGGGCTGAGTGCAGTTTCTCTCCAGCTGATCTCAGCAGCGGTCTGAAGACTGAAACATGAGCAGGGAAGCTTGTGTTACCTCGTCTGCCCTACAAACCACCTACAGACACACAGAACGGACATTTTAATGCTTTGTGTGTCAACTCAGGTGTATCAATAACACTCTTACACCGTCGGTCAAAGGCTGAATATGCTTCGTCACAGCAGACTCACACTGTCGCAGCAGGCTCGTGACTTAATGGACTAACAGTGAGCTGAAACTCAAAGGGGATGAAGAGTTCAGCTGACGACTCTCTGGAGGTCTTCAGCTGCGAGAGACACTTTTCACATGATCACATCGCTTAACATTGTTATGATAGAAATATTGATTACAGCAGTAACATATGGCAGCATGGGTGGTGTCATCAGATCAGCTGTTGGACCTACAGAATCTATTTCAGGAGCAGAGAGCTGTGAGTCAAATGTAAAACCCGCCGACTGTCACACCCAGTTTCTGGGCTGTGAGGTGTGAACGCAGCACTCGGCAGTGAAAGACAGAAAAACGACCAGGGGACAACCTGTAAACCTGTTACCATGGCAACCCAGTGAAAAACAACCGGGCATCTCGTAACCGAGGAAACGCGTCGAACAAAATGTGTCACCCGGTGAGCCAGTGAGCAGTGGTCACGACAGAAACACACTCCGAACGCCGTCAGCTGAGTAACAATCGTGATAAACATCAAATCAAATCAAATCAATTTTATCTAAACTGCCCAAAATCACTTCGTCATGTCGCCTCAGTGGGTTTTACAAACTGCACAGTGAACGACCTCCTCTGTCCTCAGACACTCGATTCAAGTGAGGAAAACAAGAACATCTGATCGTGTGATGTCGTGTCGTGACAAAGATCATCGTACGTTCTGCTGCGATATTAAACTGGCCTCAGTTCAGTCAACACTCAGATGAGGCAGACTGATGCTGAGCTCACGCTACAAGACTTTCAGGTCGATTTAATCCTCATTTGCCTCCTGACAGTCGGAGGACGGTTCTGGTCTGTGTGGACGTTTGGATCAGATGATCAGGTAATGTGAGGAGGTTTCAGGTCTGGATGATGATGTCAGAACTTTTTACAAGCTGGACCTCAACAACCAATGAGAGAGGCATCCGCAGCTGACGGTGCTGCCTGACGACAGGAAACATTCTCACACTTGAAGCTAACGTTAGCTGGCATACTGCTGTCGACAGAACCTGAGGAGATCCCACGCTGACCCGTTTCACCTGGCTGACACACATCAGCTTCACTGCAGCAAGTTGTTGGGACTGTTGGGATGCTGCAGTCTGAGCCGGTGGCCTGCGAACATGTTGAAACACTCACACCAGACGTTAAATCTGCTGCAGGATCTCCTTCACACTGTGACCTGACACGAGTCAAAAACTGACCTCAGGCTGTTCAGCAGCACCTGAGGCGTCGTCACCTTCACTCACACTGAGTCGCTCAGCTGGTGTCTCTGAGTTTTAGCTGCTGAGGATGATGTTTGTGACCTGCAGACAGCTGACACGTACGTTAAACACTGATATTCTTCTTCATACGACGTCCTGCTGTCGTCATTTAATCTTCTGTGTTTTCAGTTCAGTGTCAGTAACAGTGACGTCATCCCTGAAATCAACCGTTAGAGCGTCCTGACCATCTGATTGTTGTGTTTATTATGTTGATGTTATCGTCAGGATGCAGCGTTCTTCCTGCCGCTCAGACCTATTTTCTGCTCTGTGTGTGTGTGTATGTGTGTGTGTGTGTGTGTGTATCAGAACTTGAGCGTGTTTGTGTTTGTTCTTGGGACAAATGCACGTGAAACTCTGTGCACGAGGGGTCAGTGAGTGTCCTTGACAGTCTGTGTTTTGTTGCTGAATACAGATGTTTTTATCCACGGCCTGATGCTGCTGTGTGTGTGTGTGTGTGTGTGTGTGTGTGTGTGTGTGTGTGTGTGTGTGTGTGTGTGTGGCAGGAAGCCTGGTGTATTGTCCTCTCAGCAGCATTCTGGGACAAGTTTAAAACTTTCTAATCTGGATTTAGCTCTTTAGCTCCGGACGCGCTCGGCCTGTTTGCCTGGAGCTTTTCAGACATTCAGACAAACAGTTTCATAATCACAACAGCAACATTTGGTGCAACACGGTTCTTTAATAATGCAAGCGATGCTTCTTGTGCAGCAGATATTTTCCATAAACACAATCTGCTGACCGACAGAATCACATGTATCATGATCTGACTCACAGCTGTCTGCAGAGTTACAAATGAATAAAACACCAAAGTTTCAATCAAAGACAGAAAACAACAGTCTGAAAGGTGTCGAGCATTTCCATCCAGACTCACTGTTTTTTTCATTGTTTGTTGCTTGTGGTTTGTGGATCTGTTGAACTCAGGTGGCAGGAGGCTGATTTGGAAAGTCGTTAGCTGGATGAAGCTCAGCTGGTCAGTCTGAGCTGTGCAGGATTAGTTCACCCACTGATCTGTTCCAGCTGACAAACTCTCAGTTTTTACTTTAATATCATTTAACAAACACCTTCACACACACACACACACACACAGACACACATCTCTGACCTCCTGAGTACCGTTCCTCACCGAGCTGATTCTGATGCTGTGACATCTTCTTGTATTGGGAGACACAGGTATGTTCAACCTTTCTCATTTGAACGCTGGAAATATGTTTGCTACTGTATATAATTCTCCTCTTGCACGATGTCATGCGACGAATATCCACCAGACAAACTGCTGTACAGCGTCCGTCCACAGAGCTTTGTCATCCGTGTCTTAGTTGAAATATTTCTGCTGCTGAGTCAAATTGAAACCAAAGCGTATCGTGGCAGACTTTGTGATGTGATTGTGAATTGATTAAAAGATCTTCTCATGATGAAACTTTACAGCTCTCCTGTGGACAGATACTGATGAACTGGCACCAGAACAAAAGGACGGGAGGTTCGTGAAGTGGATTTACATCACACTATAAGGGAAATGTTCCTCCGGTGGACATTTAAAGATTTCTTCTCAATGTGTGACAGAAATTCTTGTTCTGTTAAAAATGTGTTTGGAAGTTTAAAGCTCGACCACTTTGACTTAATCAAATGATGTTTAGTTAAAAGAGTTAAAGTCTCAGACTGAAGCTTCTTGACATTCGGTCCTCTGGACGTGCTCAGAGACATTCTGCAGCTTTTTTTTTGACTCGCATGATTATAATGTCATGCAAAGTAAGAAATGGCATCACTGTAAATGACAATAATCCATCGAGTTTGAATGATAATATTTTAGATTGATTGTTGCTTCACCGCCTGGTCACAACAAGCTGCCACAGCTCATCACAGCAGGAGTCGTTTCTGCTTCTCACTGAAAGTTCAGTTTGTGACAGATATCAGCCTTTAACGGACAAACAGAAGTCTGAGTGCCTGATGCCAGGAGTCATGATTTCCAAACTCCTTCCTGATTCTGTCCTATTCTCAGGCTCTGCGTGTCTCTCTGCCACCGCTGCCGCTGATTTCACAACAATGATTACTCAGAAGGAATTCCTTCATACCGAGGGTTTAACTTCGGTATGTCACCTGAGGCAGAAGCTGAGTTTCAAGCAAACAAACACATTTATTCTGTCGTCTACTTCTGCAGCCTGAACTTGACCTGGAACATTAACCTGCACCTTAAAGGGAAGGTTTGACATTTTGGGGACTAAACTAAGTTGACTTTGGGTTTATGGGCCAGAGTCATCGCTTTTTAACTCAAAAGTCGGAGCGGGAATGACGTCGTACCATGTTCCAGTAGAACAAGTCGGAAAACCAGTTCCAGTCAGGTTAGCTGTTGTTAGGATTACCAGTTAATAATGACACATTATGGATTTTTTAGTGCCTACAAACATCAGTGACGTGTCCACAGACAGAAGCTGGACAGCGCCGTGTGTTAGACCGACTTCATGAGACAGAAATAATCTGTTTTCCTACAGATCGAACAAATGGGATGCAACATGAATCTCTTTAATACTCTCTTTAGAGTTTTAAAGAGAAATGGCAAGATCAGTATTTGAGGAGTCGGGAATGAAACTCACAAATCGACTCTCTTAAAGAATTTGTTGTGGATCAGCCTGACGGACCTGCACAGAGCCATCCAGCACCAGTACCTCAACACAGAATTTTGTAGAAGTGAAGATGGGCCCCAGTGATCCATCTCTCAGAAACAAAAGTCATTCTGAAGTCCTGAAGCACGAGTTGGCTTCAGGTTTCAACCAGAATAGAAAAAACACCAGTCATGTACGCAGATCCACTGGGCGCGTTCGACTTGGCAGACTGTGGTTTAACTTTTGTTACGGTGGAATGTGTTGGAACTTATTGCAATGGATCAAAGCCAAGCAGGCTTTAACACGACAACGGGTTCAAAACAAACAGTATCAGTCGTGGGGGAGGAGACGGACAGACAGACGGAACGACTGAGACAGAAAATCAACATCAGCTTTTCTAACTTGTCTAATATTTTGATTTATAACCAAATATCTGCAAAACTAACAATGTTGTTAACATCATGCATGTTAGTGTGAGGGCTCAGATCCAGAACTTCTGGAGGAATAAACACCCAGAGTCACATGTGATTCTGCTCTGATCCGACGGGAGCAGAGCTCAGAGATGACTGTTGAACTTGTGGGATTAAAAAGGTGATTTCTCTTCACTCCTACTGATCAGCCTGACAGCAGCAGAGATCCGGAGCGGACCTCCAGGTTCTGTTCTGCTGACTGGAGCTGGAGGGGAAATGGACTTTACTTCATGAACGTAATGTTACAGAGAGGAGACAGAGAACCAGAACCAGAGTTTAAGTGATTTGGTAGATTTTAATTCAAACACACAGTTTGTGTAAATAAGTAATTTGGCCATTTGATGCAAATACTGTGGTCAAACTCGTTACACTGGCAGTGAACACACCATTACACAACCTGATAAAAAAAATCTGACATGACTCGGCACAAATTTTCACAGCCATGATAATGTGATAAAGTCTTTGTTGAATTCAGTCTTGTTTGCAGACTTTCCTATCCCCAAATTCACGTCCGATCAAATGAAATGCGCTGTTACTTTGAGGAGACTTGCAGATTTCTCTGGTTTGAACATGGAAACTTTATCTGCTGTACTTAACAAAGGTCTAGTCGTACACTTTGATTCAGAAATTTTCTTTATCTCTATCTTTAAGTGTGCAGAGCGGTGGATTTACTTTCTTTGAGCAGATTTGCAGGTTAATCTTTGTGGAAAAACTGTAGAAATAAAGAGATGGATTAAAAACCACTTGGCGTTATGAGATCTGACACCTGCATTGTCTCCTCTATTACAGTGTGAAGCCACAACATCACTGAAGCATGTGTCACTGACCAGGTATGTTCACCACATGCACACGAACATGCAGTTGGTGGCAATTGTGTGTTTCTCTCTCTCAGTTGGTATCATGCGTAAACAGGAGACACATGACTCATAAAAGAAGATGTCACAACATTTAATCCTACAAAAAGCTGTGAATAACAGTGACCTGTGCAGCATATATCCACCCGCCTGGTGTCTTTACTCTGCAGTCCGCTTTGTGAATCTTTTTATCCAGAACCAGTCAGTATTTATCTGCTGCTGTTGGTCCAAACAGTCATCGGTCCACAACACTGTGTCCACCCTACAGCAGCTGCATCTTGTGTCGACATGGTCAGGTGTTTGAGCTCATGTGCATAAGAAATTAAACTCAACACTCATGCCGCCACGTTTTTTTGTATCATGACAGATTCTGTACACACAGTCTGTTTCTGTGAGTTCAGGAGATGGTCACTCCTGTACATCTCAATAAGGAACAGACTCTTTATTTGTTTTTGTTTTTCAAAGTGGCTGTGATGAAGCAAGCGGATAAAACATCTGACTTGTAATATTTGCATTTGAGTTATGTGCCTGTTTTCATTAGATGACAGTGTCGCGGCACCCTCTAGTGGAAACAGGAGGACATTTTAAAAGTGTCAAAGGAAAGAGAGACGACCTTTGTTGAGACCGTGGAAAGTAAAAACATACATTCACTCAAAGACTGCCGGTAAAAAAAAGATAACATTACTAATATATATCAACATGACACTCCCCCTGCCCCAGTTTTTTTTTTTTTTTGTATTACAAGTTTTCAGAAATGATGTTTTTTAAATATGCAAATGAGGCTTTCTCTCATTAAGTTTTGTGACATCACATCCTGCAAAACACACCGACAATGGATTTAACAGTGAGAAAAGGAGTCACGGGTGTTCAGCAGCTAAACTTTGTCAAGAAAAATAAGATTCAAATCGGTGTATTTTAAACCAAAACAACTCTAACCAAGTGGTTGTTGTGTAACAGAAGCACAGCGTTGTGTCAACATAACATTTGACATTGAGCCTAAATCAATGTTTAATGCAGAGACGTGAATTATGAATGTTTATTCTTGTTATTGAGGGATATTGGAGATTTTAAGAACAGATCAACAGAACATGTAGATCAGAAATCTTCTCACTTAACCATGTAAAGAGGCTGCTGGCAGAGTGAATGAACCATGTTGGTTCATTAGAGAGTTGAGGTTGTTCCTGATATTTAAAAAATGACTCTTCAACTCTGAGTCAAATTTTGAGTAAATCTGTTTCCTAAAACTCTCATTTATTTGAGGATATCTACAGAGATCTATCCTCGTGTCACTCCTCACGACACATTCCTCGTCTTCTATTACACAGTGTGTACAGCAATATGGAATAAAATCCGAATGGATTTGAGGATAGGTGTTGTGATTCTTGTACTTCTCCAGCAAAATATCCAGGTTCTGCAGGTACAAACTGATGGCAGCATTGATCGCAGTAACATAGTCTGATCTACGTCTGCCGGCCTGAATGTTCAGTCGAGCCTCATGGATCAACATCTGGAGGTGGAAGGAGGCTCCATTGATCCAGATTTTGAAGCCCTGGGTGGTCATCTGTCCGTTATGCAGCAGGGAGTTTCTCAGGATGGTCAGGTGGTTGCTCAGCTGTGCTTCTAGTCTCTGTAGTTCCTCCCGTAATCGTTGCTCATTGCTCATGAAGGTGTGATGGCGCTTCAGGTACTCTGACATTGTGTCCCAGACAGCGTTACGTTTCTACTCACCAAACGCACGTCTCAGCAGGCTGTATGTATCCTCAGTTGGTTCAGCGATGCTCTTCATAACGATCTCCAAGATCATAGAAATCACCAACGCTCCAAGTCCAACAGCATTTGGGATTGAAGTCATTGGACCTAACCCTGATCCCAACCTGTCGATGAAGCCTGGAGCGCTGTTGATCAGATCATTAGAGTAGGTCTGCAGCACAGTGTTTGAGTCGATGCCAGAATATTTCAGCAGAGACTCGTCTATGCCGATATCTGGTAGGACGCAGGGGTATTCTAGAGCAACTTTATAATGCTCACGAGCAAACCGGTCATAGTCTTCTTGTGAGTATCCAGATCCCATGTTTCTCAAGCTGATCTGTGAGGCTCAAAGTGTGTTTGTACCAACAGACTGAACACCAGGCAGCTCAGACTGTATGACCATAAAGTCCAACCAGCTCCCTCATTTAAAGCCAGAACCAACCAATCAGGTCTCTGCAAAGTTGGAGGTGTATTTGTTGACTTTTCTCGGTCACAATGTGTCGATGGTCATGGAATTGTCTTCTCACAATATTACAGTTTTTATTTCTGAGCATTTTAAGAGAAGGTGTTGCAGGTGAATGTGCATAGATAACAGATGGTCGGGTTGTGTATTGTTTATCTGACTTATTGGTCCCACTGTTTCTCACTCTGTCAGTCCTTTTTCTGTCAAGGACACGTACAAATAACAAAACTGAAGAAGCTAAGATGAGCTGTAGCAACAGACAGAAGACTGGGACATGCTAAATGGAGACTGGACCTGTTAAACATGTTAGCATTTAGCATCATTGCATCCAAAATATTGAAAGTGTCTTTTCTACACCAGATGCAAAAAAAAAAAAACTGCCTCCTGTGTAGAAGACACTAAGAAACAGTGAGACCAATGTGTCACATGATCACTATGCCCGGATATTGATAACCACTGGTGGACTTGGATATTTGAAGGGCAGGGGTGGAAAAAAGGGCACCAATGCACAGAAGGTCGTGATTCATTCATTGTGAAATGAAAAAGGTAGACTGGCATCTCACATTTTGTCTAGTAGGAGGGCATCCGAGAGGGCACCGTCACAGTGTTTTTACAAACATGGGGTCCTGGTCAAGCTGGTGACAGTGCTGGTCACTCCTTGTAGACATACTACTAGTTGGGAGCTTGTTTTGGCTCGTTATCCTGTTGGCGCTCCGTTCACAGAGTACAGCATGGTGTTTCACACCAGAGTGATAGTATTCCTCATTTACTTTTCCTCCACCATGCTGACAGACGGTGTCAAGCACTTTCCGACATCCTTTTATTTGTTCTGCATCTCAAAAATGTTCTTCAATGTGATCCAAACACCTCAAACATGGATTCTTCTGTCCATGACATTTTATTCCAGCCTACTTCTGTCCCACGTCTGTGGTCAGTTTTCATTTGACCATCGTGACAAGATCTTAAGTATAACGCTCATTTTTTTTTTTTTTTACTGCCAATGTTAAGAATATAATCTAACTCACAAATGCCAACACTTCAGATACTCATACCAACTGTTGCTGATGGTGCTCCATAACCTGTGAAGATGTTCTGTTAAAAATCACACATTTACAGCTAAAATAGCAATTTAGCACAATAAGCACTACTGCACTGTATGTATTTGCAGACTGTGATTTTACATGTTGTCTATTCTGTCTCTTGCTCATGTAAATTTGTTTTTAGCGCTAAACTTCTGGACCTTGGACACTTTTAACTTCCATGATTATATCTGAGGCTGTTGACTGTGAATTGGATCTTTTATACAGTGTTCAGTCTGTTGGGAAAGTCGAGGTCTTGACATTCATTCAGTCATTTAACTCAGTGGTTCCCAAATTTTTTCTGAAGGGTTCTCCATCTGGTGCTAAGTGATTTGGGTGGCGGTCGTGGGTGGGGCCCCGACGACCCAATCCCCGGACGGTGACTCTGGCCATGGGAACATGGAATGTCACCTCGCTGGGGGGAAAGAACCTGAGCTAGTGCGGGAGGTTGAGAGATAGTTGGGCTCATCTCCACGCACAGCCTGGGCTCTGGAACCCAACTCCTTGAGAGAGGCTTGACTCTCTACCCAGAGGCTGGGCTTGGTTATAGCTCCTCAGCTCAGCCGCCATGTGTTGGAGTTTTGCGCCTGCGCCTTCGGGCCGGGGAAAGGTCTCTCACTGTTGTTTTGGCTTATGGGCCGAACAGCAGTGTAGAGTACCCGGCCTTCTTGGAGTCCCTGGGAGGGGTACTGGAGAGTGCTCCAACTGGGGACTCCGTTGTTCTACTGGGGGACTTCAATCACGTAGGCAGCGACAGTGTTACCTGGAGGGGTGTGATTGGGAGGAACGGCCCCCCCGATCTGAACCAGAGTGGTGTTTTGTTACTGGACTTCTGTGCTAGTCACAGTTTGTCCATAACGAACACCATGTTCAAGCATAAGGGTGTCCATATGTGCATGTGGCACCAGGAGGTCAATGATCGACTTTGTGGTCGTGTCATCTGACCTCCAGCCGTATGTCTTGGACACTCGGGTGAAGAGAGGGGCTGAACTGTCAACTGATCACCACCTGGTGGTGAGTTGGATCCGCTGGCAGGGGAGGAAGCTGGACAGACCTGGCAGACAACTCAACTCCCTGCTCCGGGAGAGCTTTGACCTGATCCCGAGGGAGGCTGGGGACATTGAGTCCGAATGGACCATGTTCTCCACTTCCATTGTTGACGCGGCTGTTCGGAGCTGTGGCCGTAGGGTCTCCAGTGCCTGTCGTGGCGGCAGTCCCCGAACCCGGTGGTGCACACCGGAAGTAAGGGATGCTGTCAAGCTGAAGAAGGAGTCCTATCGAGCCTGGTTGGCCCGGGGAACTCCTGAAGCGGCTGATGGGTACCGGCAGGCCAAGCGAGCGGCAGCAAGGGCTGTCTTGGTTGACAGGTCTCTGCAGCATCACGTGGCAGTCGGGGACAGTGCCTCTGGCCTGGCAGACCGGGGTGGTTGTCCCTCTATTTAAAAAGGGGGACCGGAGGGTGTGTTCCAACTATCGGGGGATCACACTCCTCAGCCTCTCTGGGAAAGTCTACTCCAGGGTATTGGAGAGGAGAATTCGGCCAATAGTCAAACTTCAGATTCAGGAGGAACAAAGCGGTTTTCACCCTGGCCGTGGAACACTGGACCAGCTCTATACCCTCCACAGGGTGCTCGAGGGTTCATGGTCACCTATGGTCATGAACTTTGGGTCATGACCGAAAGAATAAGATCCCAGATACAAGCGGCCAAAATGAGTTCCCTCCGCAGGGTGGCTGGGCGCTCCCTTAGAGATAGGGTGAGGAGCTCCGTCACCCGGGAGGAGCTCAGAGTAGAGCCGCTGCTCCTCCACATCGAGAGGAGCCAGTTGAGGTGGCTCGGGCATCTGTATCGGATGCCCCCTGGACACCTTCCTCGGGAGGTGCTCCTGGCATGCCCCACTGGGAGGAGACCCCGAGGAAGACCCAGGACACGCTGGAGTGACTATGTCGCTCGGCTGGCCTGGGAACGCCTTGGGATCCTCCCGGAGGAGCTAGAGGAAGTGTCTAGGGAGAGGGAAGTCTGGGTGTCCCTGCTCAGGCAGCTGCCCCCGCGACCCGGCCCTGGATAAGCAGAAGAAAATGGATGGATGGATGGTTCTCCATCTGAAGATTACAATTCCTTCATGGTTTTTTTTAGAACGGTGTGAAAAGACAATTTCAGGACCAGTATTGGAGTAATGCTTTACAAAAGTAAAATAATTACTGTAATGCATTACTTTTTGCTGTAAGGCAGTAATGTAAGGAATTACAAAAAAGGCTAAAATTTTACTTCTCAGTAACGTGCGTTCCAATGCATTTTAAACCCAAAATTAAGTGGTTTGTTGTTTTTTATACAAATTCACCAACATCATGAGAATAAGCAGAGGAGAAAAAATCTGCGTAAATGTTTACTTCCTGTCAGTGCTACAGATTGAGGAGAAGATGACTGCAACAGCAGACGAGACTCTACATCCTCAAGATGGACATACGCTGATTATTTCCAGTTTGTCAGAGACAAGGATAGGAAGAACATTTATAGCTGAGTGACTTTGTGTGCGAGACCAAAAGATCTCTACCTTGCGAAATAGCACAAGTAATCAAATGAAACATCTAGAGCGATGCCACACTAACGTTAAGCTAGTGACCAAAAGAAAGCAAACTGAGGATGAGAGGAGAGAAAAAACTAAACAGCAAAAATATTTTCCCGTTCTGCGATGCTTGAACCTTGAGAAGCGAGGAGACGGGTGACAGAGTACGTTTTTATGGAAATGCTGCCACTTTCGTCATTCTGTTAAACACAATAAACATTAGCTATCCCCACAGATCCAATAGCCATAGGTCTAGCTATCAACTACATTGTTCACATTTCCATATTTGTAACAGATTTTCTGTTTAGACTTGATTTCTCTACTTTCATTTTTTCCTACAACAGATATTTCATTGAGTAGGTGGTGCAATAGGTTAGTTCCCCAGAACATTAAGCAGGCTATAAGTCCATCTTACCAGCCTTGTTTGGCTGCATGCGACTGTTTGTATACTTGTACGAACTCTGAAATGATTGAACTGTGTTTCCAGTTGGGGCATTTCAGTTCCATTTTTTGTCACCTTGAAATGTGGCTGGGTAACTTCATGTAGTTAACTGTCTAGCTGTAAGTGGGGGTTACTTTGTTTGGCCTATGTTTTTTTAGTTTTGTTTTTTTTTCTCCCAGGCCAGTTTTATTTTATCCCTTCAGACCAAGGACTTATCTTTTTTTATTTTTGATGAGGCATAAACTATGTTTCATTATGTTGTGAACTGAATTAAAGAGAATAAAGAGATACAAATGTAAATAGGATTGTGTATCTTGTCATTTCTTTAGGTGTTAGGTTACAATATACAATAGTAGGCTCTAACTCTATTGATTTCAATATGAATATACCTAGGTGATTTGGCCATACCAAATCACCTACTGCTGGATGTGTAATGAGCTGCATTGAATGAAATCAGATATATTTAGAATGCCAAATCCACATTTCCAGTTATTTTGGTGAAAGTACTTAAAAGTAATGCAATACTAGTGTAATGCCTTACAATTCAAAGACTAAAATTATCATGAAACAAATTACTTCAGAATGACAGTAACAAGTAATAAGTAATGCATTACATGTTTGGAGTAACTTGCCCGACACTGTTCAGGACCGTTGACACACTTGGACTAAGAAAAGTCAACAAATACACCTCCAACTTTGCAGAGACCTGGTTGGTTGGTTCTGACTTTAAATGAGGGAGCTGGTTGGACTTTATAGTCATACAATTTGAACTGCCTGGTGTTCAGTCTGCTGGTACAAACACACTTTCATCAGCTTGAAAAACATGGGCTCTGGATACTCACAAGAAGACTATGACCGGTTTGCTCGTGACTATTATGAAGTTGCTCTAGAATACCCCTGCCTCCTACCAGATATCGGCATAGACGAGTCTCTGCTGAAATATTCTGGCATCGACTCAAACGCTGTGCTGCAGACCTACTCTAATGATCTGATCAACAGCGCTCCAGGCTTCATCGACAGGTTGGGATCAGGGTTAGGTCCAGTGACTTCAGTCCCAAATGCTGTTGGACTTGGAGCATTAGTGATTTCTATGGTCTTGGAGATCGTTATGAAGAGCATCACTGAACCAACTGAGGATACATACAGCCTGCTGAGACGTGCGTTTGGTGAGGAGAAACATAACGCTGTCCGGGACACAATGTCGGAGTACTTGAAGCGCCATCAAACCTTCCTGAGCAATGAGCAACGATTACGGGAGGAACTACAGAGACTAGAAGCACAGCTGAGCAACCACCTGACCATCCTGAGAAACTCCCTGTTGGCGCTCCTTCCACAGGGTACAGCATGGTGTTTCACAACAGAGTGATAGTCTTCCTCGTTTACACTTCGTCCACCATGCTGTCAGACAGTGTCAAGCACTCCTCTGACATCTTTTTATTTCAAGATTTAAGAGGGTTTATTGTCATTCCAGCCATATACACAGTACACAGTGCAATGAAATAACGTTTCCCAAAAAGCTTCAGTGTGAATCAACAACATAGAACAACAACAATACCAGATGCTACATGTAACTGCTAGTGTAGTGCAAAAAAACTTGTAAAGTGACTGTATGATTACAAACTTGATGATGTGGTTCCAGTGGTGTAGTGCTGTGCAGTCGTGGGTCAGGAGTGTGAGCAGCAGTTGACTGAGCACACAGCTCAGTGTGCTGGTGCTGGAGGTGTTATTCCCGATCCAGACTATCTGAGGTCTCTCCATCAGAAAGTCCAGGATCCAGTTGCAGACGGATGTGTTCAGGCCCAGCAAGCTCAGCTTCCTAATCAGGTGCAGGGGGACGATTGTGTTGAATGATGAACTGAAGTCTATGAACAGCATTCTGACGTAAGTGACCTTTTTGTCCAGATGGGTGAGTGCTAGGTGGAAGGTGGTGGTGATGGTGTCGCCGGTGGAGCGGCTGGCTTGATATGCAAACTGCAGGGGGTCTAGGGTGGGAGGCAGAAGGTTCTTTATGTGCCTCAGGATCAGCCTCTCAAAGCACTTCATGATGGTAGAGGTGAGTGCGATGGGGCTGAATACATGTCCAGATTGTTTTTACATGGTGTCTATTCTGTCTCTTGCTCATGTAAATATGGACTTTTGGCTCTAAACTTCTGGACCTTGGACACTTTGGGACATCAGGGAAAAAATAAACAGACCCACGTTTAACTAAATCTCAGGCTCAAGTTCATTATTACTTCTATGGTCAAAATTCTAAGTTACACTTGAGTTAAAGGGAATAAGAGATATGATGATGTACAGTAATTGCTGATTGATAATGGATTTTAATTCCTGCTATGGCAGATTGCTTGTTTGTTTGTTTTTTGTTTTTTTGAGTTGCTGAATCTGCATTCTGGGACAGCGTTGATTCCAATCAGGGCTCCTGTACGCGAGGCATGGTTGGAGAGGATCTGGAATGCACCGTCCTCACCATCTACCTATGATTCACGCCTGGAGCACATGAGATGTAAGCTGTGTGCAGCAAGCATACAAACAAACACACACTCTACCCAGGTAGCTAATAGACATTGAATACACTTGGACGAATGTGGATACAAACTGAATACTTTGGACTGGACTTTGAAGAACATGGATATCAGACAGCAATAAACTGTGAAGCGACACTTTTGATCTTTTATCATTTTTAATACATTGGGTAATTGAACTTGATCTGTTATTCGTATTTTTGTTGGCTGAGAAAATAAATATCTCTGTGTTTAACATTTACACTAACCCAACCCTCACTCCTTGAGTTGAACCTGAGTACAGTGGTCATTTAAGTGTTGTTCTTACTGGGTTACACTTTAGTTTCCTTCTTTGCCGACATGATTGCACAAGAGATTTCTAATGATGAATCAGCCCTTTAACATGACCAACTGAGGTGATTGTTGCTGATGGTGCGCTGTAACCTTGAAGATGTTCCTTTTTGAAATCAGACATTTACAGCTAAAATAGTAATTTAGCACAATAAGCTGCAGTGCACTGAATGCATTTGCACACTATGATTTTACATGGTGTCTAATCTGTCTCTTGCTCATGTAAATAGTTGCTTTTATCTCGTAACTTCTGGACCTTGGACACTTTGGGACATCAGGGAAAAGATAAACAGACCCAATTCTAACGTTCATGATCTGATTGTGAGTTGGATTTTATACAGCGTTCAGTCTGTTGGAAAAGTTGATGTCTTGATGTTCATTCAGTCACTTAACTTTCCACTTAACTTAAAGTTCCAAACTTTCCAAACTTTTTTTTTTCTCCATTTGTAGATTACAATTCCTCCAAGGTTTTTTTAGAACGGTGTGAAAAGACAATTTCAAGATCTTTGACACACTTGGACTGAGAAAAGTCAACAAATACACCTCCAACTTTGCAGAGACCTGATTGGTTGATTCTGGCTTTAAATGAGGGAGTTGGTTGGACTTTATGCTCATACAGTCTGAACTGCCTGGTGTTCAGTCTGCTGGTACAAACACACTTTCATCAGCTTGAGAAACATGGGCTCTGGATACTCACAAGAAGAGTGGGACAAGTTTGCTCGTGCCAATTATGAAGTTACTCTAGAATACCCCTGCCTCCTACCAGATATCAGCATAGACGAGTCTCTGCTGAAATATTCTGGCATCGACTCAAACGCTGTGCTGCAGACCTACTCTAATGAGCTGATCAACAGCGCTCCAGGCTTCATCGACAGGTTGGGATCAGGGTTAGGTCCAATGACTTCAATCCCAAATGCTGTTGGACTTGGAGCATTGGTGATTTCTATGGTCTTGGAGATCGGTATGAAGAGCACCACTGAACCAACTGAGGATACATACAGCCTGCTGAGACGTGTGTTTGGTGAGGAGAAACGTTCAGCTGTCCGGGACACGATGTCAGAGTACCTGAAGCGCCATCACACCTTCATGAGCAATGAGCAACGATTACGGGAGGAACTACAGAGACTAGAAGCACAGCTGAGCAACCACCTGACCATCCTGAGAAACTCCCTGCTGTATGACGGACAGATGACCACCCAGGGCTTCAAAATCTGGATCAATGGAGCCTCCTTCCACCTCCAGATGTTGATCCATGAGGCTCGACTGAACATTCAGGCCGGCAGACGTAGATCAGACTATGTTACTGCGATCAATGCTGCCATCAGTTTGTATCTGCAGAACCTGGATGTTTTGCTGGAGAAGTACAAGAATCACAACACCTATCCTAAAATACATTGGGTTTCTGCTCCAGCCGTCATTGGAGACTGTGTTATGGAAAGTGAAAGATGTAGAGTGTTGCATCACTCTGGTCCATGTGGAGCCTCACCAATAAATGAAGGTTTTAGGAAACTTGTTTTCTCAAAATTTGACTCAGAGTTGAAGAGTCATTTTACAAACATCAGGAACAACCTCAACTCTCTAATTAACCAACATGGTTCATTCACTCTGCCATCAGCCTCTTCATAAGGTTAAGTGAGCAAATTTCGGATCTACATGTTTTATCGATCTGTTCTTAAAATCTCTGACTCAGTCATGAGATTAAATGTTCATAATTCATGTCTCTGCATTAAACAGTGTTTTAGGTTCAATGTGTTATGTTATCTTGACACCACACTGTGCTTCTGCTACACCCACTTGGTTAGAGTTAGAAAAATGTTTTGGCTTAAAATACCTGTTTTTGTCTCCACAAACGCAGCTGGAAACGCGTCTCCTTAATGTTTGTGTGATGACACGTACAGGTCTGAACGTGGTCGTAGGGATTGTTGGAATGTTGACTGCCAACATTTCATTATGGTGAATGAGTGAAGTGATAAACTTTATTCTGCTGCACAGAGATGTTTGTTGTGATTGTTGTCTAATGATGATGTTGTTCTGATGCAGACACACTGCTCTCTTGTTACACGACGTGTTTCAAGACGAATAAAATACACTTATCTGAATATTATAATATTATTAATATTATACCTCTTTTTTTTCCCCCCAGTTGTCTTGTTAAATTTACATCAACTTCATTTCCTCAATCCAACCCTGTGACTTCTGGTGGTTTTTGGTTGCATAATTTCTGCTATAAAGATCATATTGGCATGAAATGTGGTGTGTGGGCGCGGCACAATGTTCATCACAAGAACTGAATCAAAGTTCGACTGTTGAAGACAAGATGTCTCCTTTTTCACTGTAAAGTCCATTGTTGGTGTGTTTTGCACACCACACATTTTCTCCTCCAGTAGAAGTTCAGATACTTGTGTACAAACAGACTCTTGAAAAAGTAAAAGTACTGATTAGACTTGTTTACGCCAGTACAAGTAAAGTAAGTGTACTACGGGGCACTGATTGTAAAGTTGTGCATGCTAAAATAAACAGCAACTGTTCACCACATTTAACAACAAAGTTGTTAAATGTTTAAAACATGTGAATTTTAAAATATTCCATTTGACCAGATATACAGCAAAATTTGTGATATTCTCTAATTTACTCCTATAATGTCAATGCTAAATCTAAATCTAAATGTCATGTCATGTCATGTCATTATCCGTAACAGCTTATCCCTTTCCATGGGGTCGCGGGGTGTTGCTTCTGGAGCCAATCCCAGCCTTGTCTCAGGACGAGGGCAGGGTGCTCCCTGGACAAGTCGCCAGCTCATCGCAGGGCCTCACTGATGAGCAATGTGGGGTTCAGTATCTTGCTCAAAGACACTTCGACATGCAGCTCAGCCTTGCCCGGAGCCGGGATTTGAACTAGCGACCTTTCGATCGCTAGTCGACCTGCTCTACCCACTGAGCTACAGCCGCCCTAAAGCTAAATGTTAAAGCTAAATTTGTAGTTTAAATACAAATATTAAATAAAAACTTTAAATCTAAATGTTAAATCTGTTAAATAAAAATGTTAAATCTAAATGTTCAATTTAAATATAAGTGTTAAATATGAATTTAAATGTTAAATATAACTGTTAAATATAAATATAACTGTTAAATATGAATTTAAATGTTAAATATAACTGTTAAATATAAATATAAATGCTAAATAAAAATGTTAAAGGTAAATGTTAAATTTAAATCCAATCTATATATTATATATAAATGTTAAATGTAAACATAAATGTTAAAGAATGTTAAAGCTAACTGTTAAATCTAACTGTTAAAATGTTAAATCTAACTGTTAAATATGTTAAATCTAAATGTTAAATAAAAATGTTAAATATGTTAAATCTAACTGTTAAATCTAACTGTTAAATCTAACTGTTAAAATGTTAAATCTAAATGTTAAATAAAAATGTTAAATCTAAATGCTAAATGTTAAATCTAAATCCAATCTAAATATTAAATATAAATAGTAAATATAAATGTTAAATATAAATATTAAATATAAGTGTTAAAATATAAATGTTACATCTAAATGTTAAACCTAAATGTTAAATAGCAATTCGTTAAATCTAAATTTAAATCTGTATATTAAATCTGAATCTAATTATTAAATCTAAATGCTAAATGTAAAATGTAAATGTCACAGGTGAATCTAAATATTAAGCTAATATACAAATTCACACTTAAATGAAAAATCTAAATCTAAATGTTAAATCTAAATGTTCAGTTAAAATACAAATATTAAATAAAAATGTAAAATCTAAATGTTAAATCTGTTAAATAAAAATGTAAAATCTAAATGTTCAATTTAAAAATAAATGTTAAATATGAATTTAAATGTTAAATATAACTGTTAAATATAAATATAAATGTTTAATAAAAATGTTAAAGGTAAATGTTACATTTAAATCCAATCTAAATATTATATATAAATGTTAAATGTAAACACAAATGTTAAATAAAAATGTTAAATCTAACTGTTAAATAAAAATGTTAAATCTAAATGCTAAATGTTAAATCTAAATCCAATCTAAATATTAAATATAAATGTTAAATATAAATATAAATGTTAAATATAAATAATAAATATGTGTTAAAATATAAATGTTACATCTAAATGTTAAACCTAAATGTTAAATAGCAATTGTTAAATCTAAATTTAAATGTGAATATTAAATCTGAATCTAAATGTTAAATCTCATTGCTAAATGTAAAATGTAAATGTCACAGGTGAATCTAAATATTAAGCTAATATACAAATTCACACTGCCTGTCACCAGAAATACCAAAACAAAAGCTACCAAGTGGTGGTTCTACTGTGGTGGACGCTGTTGCTGTCGCTGTTGCTGTTGCTGTTGCTAACCCTTTTCACACAGAGACATTAATAAGTAACGCTGTTGTGTATTCTTTATTAATTTAGAGGGAAGTAACTCAAGTTATCAAATAGTGGAAGTTTAAAGTAGCAAAAGATGGAATAACTCAAATGATTTAACTGTACTTAAGCACAGTTCTTGAGTAAATGTACAAAGTTACATTCCATTACTGGTTGCAAACATTAATAACCTGTCTTGTTGATCAGAAATAATAATCGTCTCTCAACAAAACCATATCTGTTGATCAATACCCAGCTCCCCAACAGTTTAAGAACCACAATTAACAATCGTGTTTTATTGCTATAAGTTTTTTTTACATTTGTAAAATAAGTTTAATGTGTTCACAGATTGCCTTTGTCTTACTTTGTCTCTACTTTGTGTATTAGTTTTGACAATTAATAAAGAAACGTGTACAAAAGAACAAAAAACAGAGCAGAATTTTTCTTTATATTATAAGTTTGATTCACATAAATTCCCCCGACTTCAACAGGGTTAAAACCTTTTAGTGGAATAATAGTATTTTTTTTCTTAGCAACAGACGTAAACTTATTAATGTGCCTGCTAAGAAAATGACCAAAGGCCCAGACTGAGGCTGTTAAAGGGCTGCAGGTTGAACATGTCTGATAGAAACTGTTGTGAATCTAGTTTGACTGAAGACTCGGTGACAAACCTTCCAACAAACACAGTTTGCTTCTTTATTGAGTGAAGAATGAAATCCAGACAGGTGACGTTCAAGGTCACAACACCACAAACACTTGGCATCACAAGTTTGCATCTTCCTGCTGTTATCTCTGTCAGCGACACCCTGCACCAAGAGCTTTGGCAACTTAATTTATTAACTGAAAATTAAACTTAAAGAGAGCACAAAAAAAAGTCTGAATGTCAAAACTAATGAGAAGTAGTCTGCGATGATCGGATTCTGTCCGTTCTAGTAAAGGGGGGGTCAAACAGGGCAGGGACAATGGAAACGTTTCATCCTGGGTTAAAATCAGTTAACGTTGTATATTTAAATCACAACTCTCATGCCTGATCCGTTTTCTACCCACTACTGACATTCCTTCGAGGCCACAGTTTCCCTCAACAACAGAAAAAAACCTCTTTACTGAATTATTTCCTTATGATATAATAATAACAATAATAATTCTTGCTTTATTTAAGTGTACATCATCTCAGCCATGTGTGACATCTTCTTGGGGATGTAGAGATAATACTCCATGTATCCAGAAAGGTCCTCTATTGTGATGTCATCGACGTAGGCCCGCGCCTGCTCCGAGCAGGAGCGAGGGGAACCCGACGAAAGTGATGACGGTGACGTAGCTGTGGCAGCGTTACTGTTGGTGCTGAGAGTTCTGGAGGCGTCGTCGTGGCTCGGCAGGCTCCTCTCGCACTCTGAGATGACGTTTCGAAGCCCCGTAAAGGAGTAGACCTCCACACCAGCCCAGCCCTGATGATTGGACTGGCACTGGCACTGACATTCAGCCTCCTGCCGGCTCTCTTTCTGTGAATCTGAGCTTTTCCTCCAGGCACAGGAGCAGGGAGCCTGGGGACCGTCTTCCGAGCCGTTGCTGTGGAGCTCTGATAAAGCTCGGAAGTCGGCAGCTTCCGCAGGTCCAGATAACTGGGGTGCTTCTGGTCCAGACTCTGCTCCGTCACAGGCACTTTTCTCTGGACCACTCTCCTCGCTCGACTGGACATCTCCATCCCGCCTGGCTGCTGGTGCCACAGTATTAATAGCAGTGGGGATCTCTTGAGAGGAAACCACTGCTTCAATCTGTGTCTTATACCCAGCACAAGATCCAAAAACCAGAGGGGAGATGTGGCCGGGAGTGCCTGAAGAACAGAGCTCTTTCTGGGCTGGGATGACTACAGAGGAGACCGTTCTTCCATCGACCGTGAGATGAGGCTCCACAGGCTCAGGCACCGCCAGGCGCTGGTGCTTCAGGCAGCCACTAGATGGCGACAGAGCGGACGCTGCACTGCTGCTGCAGTAGGTGAACTTTGGAGGGTGGAGGATGGGGGACTTGGACCTGCGGCGCCGCTGGGTTCTGGACGCTCCTCTAGAGGTTTTCCTCATACAGCTGAAGAGAGAGTGGACAGGAGAGACAAATATGGAAAAACATCAAACATTTTGTAGACATCAGTTTTGTTCTTCATCTAAATTGAGTTGATCAGACTTCATCGTCAGTCCTACGTGGAACACCAGAACAACATGAAAACAGACAAATCTTTCTTCTTATTCTTCTCTGTTGGCAAACAACAAAACTGCATCCCAGCTGACATTTGATGAGTGGGAGACAGCCCAGCTGACTCAACCATTAGTCACAGCGTCGTCAGACAACAACAACAAGAATACAGGCTAAAGAAAACAACGGTTGAGCGACTGCATTGATATTTAGGATGAGAGATCACAGAGAAACTTGGGTTTACAGTTTACTGACCGATTGGCTGCTGTGAAGGGTCCATGGCTTACATGAAACATCGAGTTGCTATTTGTGTTGGCAAAGTTGTGTTTTTCCGGATGTAGCCAGCCAACAGGGCTCAATGTGCATTACATCCCGTTCCCCTCACCATGGTACTGGTGGTCTGCCGGCTCTGGCCAGACTGGTTATTATGACTGGGAGTCAAAATCTCGTCCTAACTACCAAAAAGAGTATATGACATATGAATGTGGCATTTCGTGCGTCTTTGGTGTAGCTTAATGCCAACTTAAGAAGCAGATTCTGCCTGTGTCTGTCAGCAGGTGTGTCTGCGCATAAATAGCTCATAGGTCAGTTTTTACAGCCTATAAAAGTTTTCATTGTATTGTGTATACAAAACAGCACAATTAGTCTTACGAGCACCGCCTTTTAACACAGTGTTTTTAGACCAAAACACTGCCCACTTCATCACAGCCTCTAGGTTAAACAAGGCGACACATCTACCAGCAGAGCAGCGATCACCTCAACCTACCCGTGCCAGTTGTCCTTCGGGCAGCTGAGTTTGGGCTTCGCTCCGCTGGAGTCGAGACAGGCGCGTGATGCTGCTCTCGGAGCCAACACCTCCGAAACACTCACAGCTCCGGGTAAACTGGAAGGAGGAGAGGAACATATTCATACACTTTACCACAGCATGCGTGTTAATAACCACCAACCCAACAGCAGCTACATTTGGCAGTAGTTCACAGTTACCTGAGCAACAAAGCTGCCAGTATCTATAAATCACTTCTGTATGATGGCTGGCCTTCATCAGTCTCAGAGATTAATGGCCCCATTTATGAAAGCTGCTGGTTAGCAGGTGGTAAAAACTAGGAAATAGTTTCTCAGTAAAGACATGTGCACAGTCTGGACATGCTTTGTAGCAGATTCAAACCAGCAGGAACATCTTAGGATTTAAACTGTCAAACTCCAAGATTTATTGCAGCGGCCAGTGTAAAGAGGAGGGGAAACATAAGAGAATACCAAGCCGGCAGGACATTTACAGGGTGGCAGCGATCGGTACGAGGACTGAATATGATACCAGAGTAAAACTGATTACGGTGGCAGAGTTCATTTTTCTTTTCCAACTTTGAAGGCGATAACAGCACAGAACAGAAAGACATCTGATGTCTGTTCAGACTGGATTAAATTATTAAAAAGTTTAAGTTTTGTGGATTAAAGAAGGGGTGAGATGGTACGCATTCAGTTCAGTTCTGTACTTCCTGAACACATCTAAGCAACATCTTAATGTAGTTATTTCTCCTTGACTCTTTGTGGCTAGATGTGGAAAAACTGGTTTAGTAGCCAGCTTCTTGTGACCTCTTGGTGTGATTGCGACTTTTATGGAGTCAAACTGTTAACCAACATCTTCCAGCTGATGTCGAGGTTGACTGTGATAACACTTCATCGTTAACAAGGACATCGACTGAGTGTGTCGATTAGCAGAACGAGAGAGAAGAGAGTGAGATGAAGATCAGTACAGTTAGCAGATATTTACCTCTCGGCATCAACCCTCAGCTTTTTAAAGGCTGTCTGCAGTGTTTCCTCCTCACAGTCTTTCCCTCCTGCCTCCATGGTTGGAGGAGGCTGCTCCGACCAGCCACCCAGCTGCAACACAAACACACAACAGTCAGTCAGCACTGAAATACAAATTATTATACAGTTACCAGTGTCTGAGGTAATGTGTTACAAAAGCAACGCGTTCCACTAATTATTTCTGTATTAGGATCCATTTTGACATAGTCTCTGTGTGTTTAATACAGCCAAGCCTATAAGTTCTGTGTTCAGTCTGTATGACTGAAATGAGCCTGATGATGAAGCCTGATCCTCTGAGCGTACTTTCATTTACAGTCTTGAATCACACCATGTATTAGCTAATGTTCTGTGGACTAAAATAAAAGATGTTTGTCATGTCATGTCATCACAGGCTACATTATAGAAGGTACTGTTGTATTATATATGACTGAGCTTACAATTAAAAATACATATTTCTGTCCCATTGTATCAGACTGTGATCCTCAGTCTGCCTGCACATTACTGTGTCCAAGACTATTCCTTTATTTGAAAAGATCTATGCTATTTAACTGCTCTATATTACTTTAAAATACTGGTATGGATGCACAACATGTATTTTTTTTCAGCTGATACCATAACCTGTAACTGCCCAACTACAATTGCCGAACCAGCAAAAATAACTTAAAACAGAAACTAACTTTTATATATCTTAAAAACAAACTGCTAACCTGTAGTATAAACGCAGGCCTGAGTACAGTAAAGGCTCTGATGTAGTGAGCAAAGATGCTTTATGAGATATTCCAGCTGTGATTCGACTTATTCACACCAGTGACGACATGTGTGGCTCCACACCGGTGACGCAGCTTGACATTATGTGTTTGTTCTTCTCCTGTTTTTATTAGCTGCCCACAAAACAATTTTAAAGGTGCATTTCACCACCTACAGTGTCTGGACAAAAGCAATCTTGCTCTGTATGATCGGCTTTAATTTCTTCATCTGACGATAATCAATAATGTAAATTTTCGAATATCGGTCCGATATATATCGTGCATCCTTAGTAACTAATATGTTGCATTTTGAAAGTAACTTGTCTGAACACTGACAGCTACAGGCTACAGTTTCCTTACTGACAGGTGTCCATAACCACAGCATGAAGGCAGCAGTTACAGAGTCTCAGATATGAAGGCTAAACAGACGGAGGACATCACAGTGATCTGCAGTAGAAACAGAGATGGTGACTGACGCGTTGTTTGGCATTTTGCTCATGTACCGATCTGTTTACCAGGCAGCATGTGAGGGACGAGCTGATGTTTCGGGAGCTAAAAATAACACGACTTATGTTTAAACTGCAGTTAAACTATCAAACCGAACAGAGTCAATCACACATCTGTATGATCCGTTAATTAAAGTAAATAATCCCTCAACAAACCCGCAGCGACAACATGAACCGCTGCTTTGTAAACAGTTGATTTCATAAGGACTCCCACCCTGTTGGCTAATGCTAGCAAGCTGCTTTAGCTGCTAAGCTAACAGGCTAGCTGGACACAGAGCGTAATTTTCTGAACCTTTTAGAGACAATTAAAACTCCGGAGGAGATACTCACGGTTCAGGATATCCTGGTCGCAGTAAAGAGAGACAAACCCAGGGCATAAAGGGTGTTTCTCTCGCCACAGGCCCTCAGATGTTGACTAGCCAGCGAGGCTAGCGAAGGCTAAGGTAAGCTAAGGGGACTGACAGGCTAGCTCGGACGGCTAGCTCCGTGTTCGTGTCTCTGCGATAAATAAAGACCTGTTCCTGTACTAAAACAGCGCGGAGGGACGGTCAGAGCCGAACCACGACGTCTCTCACAGATACATACAGGCTGTGTCTGACAGCAGAGGCGGGGGACGGACGGACGGACGGGCCGAGCTTTCTTCAGCTTGTTTACAGTCGAACAGTCGCAGTGACTCTGCAACAACACGCAGCTGCTGACGTAACCAGCCAGAAAAAAACGCACCCTGACGTCACTGTGTGCCGTTTGCGCCGCTGCGAGATCAAAGTTCACCTGCCCAGCTCCCAGAGCAGGCACACAGGTGAGCCTTCACTCAGTGACGCCGCTGTCCTCCTGTCCAGGTGTTTGACAGCTTGGAGGGCCGAGGAAATACAGAGAGGACGAGGGGACAGTGTTACGTCACTGTTATATAACAAGAGCAGAACAAAGACCAGATCCATCTGAGAAGTTCTGCTCTCACAGGCACCTGAATCCACCAGCTCACCGAGCAGCCAGAACTCATCACTGCTGACGGCACCAAGCATCTAGCGGTGGTCATGAAACAATAACAAAACACCAGGTTCTGATAATTTACCTGAGGATTTCTTCACAGCGCTGGAAATCATTCCTACCTGGTGCCATCAGACTACACAACGCTCACATAACAAAACACAAAACACACACATAACTGTTGCGCTTCATATTATTTATATACATAAACCTGCACCTTATGTTCCATTTACCTCAGCATTTAATTTTATTAACCTCAGTATTTGTATTTTTTTTTTATTTCATCACTACCTAGCATTTTGTTGTATATAGTATTCTATTTTTAGGAATCTTCTATTCTAGTGTTTTTGTTGCTTATTGTATACAGTACTTTATTGTTTCTTATTGCCTCTATATTTGTTGCCCTTATATTTCATTTTATTATACTGAATGTTCCTGCTGCAATGATGACTGGCTCATTGTTGCAAGAAAGTGAAAACCAGAGGAGATATTAATGTTTTGAAAATGACAGACTCTTTGGCCAGGTAAAAACAAAAAATGCAAATATTTTCATGCTGTAATTGATCCACAGGGTCTTTTGAATGCTCAGGACACATTTCAACCCAACCCAGTGAAAAGTGAACCTGTTTCATCATGTGTGGAAACTGATCAGCCTAACAAATATCTCCAAGAATAATCATAACATCTGACCCAAATGTAGATAAGAAGAAAATGTGGATAAACACAAAAAACTGAGCATTTGCTCCTCTCTACTGGCTGGAGTCCAGAGCAAATATACAAACATGGCAACAGCGCCATCGAGTGGTGAAGCAGGAAAAGAGTATAAAGACAGCGTTAAGATCCAAAACAGGGAGAAAAAGAAAGAAAGAAAGAAAGAAAGAACAGGAAGAACAGGAAGAGCAAGAGGAAAAATGTAGCTCTGATGATAATTGTTTATTCAGTTCATTCAGTAATGAACAAAAAGAGGGTTTCTCTGTTCATTGACATTACTTCCACAAAACTACAGACAGCTCCTTTAGAATTAATACATTTAATAATATTATGAAAAATAAATTACAATCAAATAAAGAACATTTAAAAATCTAACAATAAATGCAATAAAAAAATAATACAAATGATAATAAACTGACCTCAGAGGACAACACAATTTATACTGTTTGACTTTGTTTACATGTGGCGGACCCTGCCACCCCTCTATCTTCAAACAGTGTTCTGGGACCTTGTTTTCCTCTGAGAGCAGCTTGTTTATTCACTTATAGAACAAAGTTTGTATTATTGCCTCATTAATAATGCCAATATTAGAATTGTAAGTTTGAATTTCTTCTTCAAAACTAGAGTGCCCTTTTAATCCAGAAGTGCATCTACAAGTTTTAAAAGAATGAAGTTGCAAAAAGCTCACACAAAAAACCCACATCATGATAATAGCTTGTGAACATTTGAGGTAAAATATAATTTACAAGCCATAAATAATCTTTAATCTTTAATATCATCCTATAATATATCAATTTAAAAAAAAAAATATTTTCTCCTCTATATCACTATTCTATGGAGTTACTACAGTAATAAAATAGTACTGAGGTAGATTTACCTTCATTTTGGAATAATAACAATTTACCTCATTTTAACCCTGAAAAAAATGTCTAAACAAGATTATTATTATATCATTTCATTGTTCTCTCTGTGGCTGTCTAGCAGCACCATTATGATTCGCAGGTTTTTGTTATTTTTATAAAGAAAAGTTCAAAAATAACTGAAAACATGAAACAAAGTTCTCATTTTATACTTTCACGTGCAAACACTGGATGTGAGCACGGGGCGGATGTGGCCCAATCACACGGCGCCAACTGGACGTTGTTCCCGGAATGTTCCGTCTCCGTCCAATCAGAGGAACATGCGTGGAGGACTACAGGAAGCGACCGCTCTCTCGACCAATGAGGTGCCGATTGCGTAGTGTGACGTGGCGCCGGACAGCCCGTACAATCAGGAACGGTTGCTGCTCACTTTTACCGGCGTCTGTAGCGGAGCAGCGTTAGCGACCCATGAGGACGAGGTGTTCCGAGTTAGCAGCGGTTAAACATCGACACATCTGATTATTCCAGCCGACATGTTGTGTCTCAGCGGGTTGTCGGTGGCTCTGGCGCTGGTTCTGGTGCCCGGTCCAACTGAAACCCTGAAAGAAGGAGACTGTGAAGGTAGGTTCGGCTGCTAGCTTCAGTTAGCTAACACAGCATCAGCTGAACGGCTGCCTGCGTTCAGCAACTTTTTAAATGAGCACAGGTACCGGAGATGTCCGGTCCAGTAGAACCGTGAGCTTTCTGTGGGGTGAAGAACAAGCTTCTGTCGTTTTTGATATATCAGTGATGCTCACAGATTTATTACAGAGTTGCTAATCATTCTCCCAAAGCTGCCAGTCTGGTGCTCTAAAAAAACGGTTTGTCATAAAATTCTGGGACTGGGAGTGAAACTTAGACCAGAACCAAGACCCGGACCAGTTCAGCTCACAGGTGGATCAAATATCAAACAGATATCGGATGTTTTTAATTAACAATGATCAGTGCTTAAAGGTACAGTATGCAGTTTTAGTTTAATTCAAACTAATGATTTCAAGAGTTACATTATTAATGAGGTAAGTATACAAACTTATTTACCTATTTATTTATTTTCCATAAGTGAATTATCAAGCTGCTCTGGTGGCAGGGTCCGCCACTTTACACAAAGTAAGGCAGTGTGAAATTGTGTTTTTCCTCTCAGGTTAGTTCCTGTAACTACATGATACATGACAAAGAAACAGTGTAGAGTTATGTAACGAGTTAGATGCATGATTGTATAAACCAGTGCTGAGACCAGGTAGTTTTCTATTACACAAGCATCTTTTTCTGCATCATAATCTAAAATAAGTTTTCATATCAGACAACGTTTCCGCAAACACAGATATTTGTGTGACAATGACGACCAAACGTTGCATCAGTCAGGCCCCAATTATTTTTATTGTCGATTAAGAATTTTTCTCTAAAAAATGTCAGAAAGAAATGAAAAGAACAAACTGACTGAAAGGACAAAATATCATAAAGATCCTGCAGTAGATCAACAGCTGTTACTGTACCATCATTTCTATATAACCTGATATGTGAAACTTTATCAGTCAGCTCATTAGCTTCAGAAAAAAGTTCTGTTCGTAGGAAACATCACACAATACCTGATTTTCAGCTTGTGTTAATTTTCTCCCCCTGTCAGTAGTGAAGTTGTCTGATAAGTATTCTCCTCTTTCTTCCAGTGTGTCTGACCTTCCTCGGGAAGTTTTATCAGTCGCTAGAGGAGAACCAGGTAAAGTTCAACAGCGACGACATCGAGAAGGCCCTCATAAAGACCTGCAAAGATGCTAAAGGGAAAGAAAACCGCTTTGTAAGTAAACCACAGATGTGTGGAGCATGATAGTCGTCACTTCCTTGATCAGTTAGATTTTTCTGGACAAAATTGTAAAGATCAATAAAATGCCTTATTATCTGCTGATGTGCTGTTATCACATTTTCATGCTTTGATTTTTGTGGTTGAAATCATCATGATGAGCATCCGGTTTATCTTCATGCTACAGCTGGAGCAAAGAGGAAGTAAAATGACTTAACACTGTGGTCGCCTTAGATTTAATCAAACCCGATGAACTGAGAAGCATCAATTTATATTTATCACACAAAAAGCAAGTAAATAGATTAAAGATTACTACAGTTGACTGTTAGTTGATTTCAGTGCAGCGTCGTGTCTGTGGCTCCTCGTCCTCCATGATTTCCTGTGTGCTTGGATTTCTTGCAATAATTCTTATTTACAACATTTCAGTCCTCAATTATTATATTTTTTATTCATAATTTAGATTTGTGGCAGCTTAGTTAAGCATTTGTTCTGAAATCTTTGGTAACATTTGATCCACTAACCTGACCCATCCAGTACAGATGAGAGCAGCTCATCCAGGTACTTTGCCCTTCGTGTTTCATTACATGACCGTCGACTCCGAGCTGAGCGGAGGTGAAAACAGGTCGAGTTTAGCTTCATGTCCAAAGTTACCTCATGCTGTTTACAAGCTTTATTATTAGAAGGCAGGTCAGTTCAGTTTATTCGTGTTATTAACATTAAAACAGCCTCAGATCCTGGAGGACTGTCGAGTGGACACACCGCTAAACCAAACTCCATTCTGAAAGCAGCTGTTTTAAGGTTGGGTCTTATTTTGTCATAGTAAAAAGTGTAATTACAACTTTATAAAAGCTCTTTTCTGATTCACTTTGTCTACAGAAAGAATCAGCGTCTGTGTCCTTTACCTAATGACATCATTAACTAACCTGTGATAAGGTGTTTGACACAGAGACACACACACTGACTGGTCGGGTCTCACATCTCCTCTCTGTGGATGGCCTGAAGCCACAGATATCTTCTCTTACTGTCCTCCGTAAATAGATAAATCCCTAACCTTCAAGATTTTACTGCATTTGATGTGTAAATTTGCAACACAGCAGCTTTTAGGCGTGTCACAACTGGCTGTTAAACCAGCACCGGCACTTTCACAACGTTTGTGTTCAGCCAGAGGGGGACGGGGTCGTTCTGACAGCAGGACAGTGACGTGTGGCTGCTCATCTATGCTTTAATAACTCATGTGAAGTGGAGTTTCTCCCACGAAGTTTCTTCCTCTGAGCCAGCAGGCGATGTTTGTAGCTTCTCATGTTGGTTCTGTTCAATGGACAATATATTCTCAGGAAAAGCTACTTCTGCTTAATTGTCCTCTGTTTCGATCTCGTAACGCTTTTTAGACACACCTACATGTTCAGTAAATGAAATGTAAGATAATAAATGAGGATAATATAATTAAAAAATGGCTTCATGTAGAAGTCTGACACGCATCTTTTTAAAGAAAACAAACTCAGCTTTCTTTAGTTCTGTCTGAGGTCACAGTAGATTAAACACTTAATTGAGGTTTTTTTAGATCCTGGAACATTCATCTATTCTCACACAAAGTAAATGTAAATTTGGGACTTGAAATGAGCGAAACTGAAACTTTAGGTCCTTCTGAATCAAATGATGTGTGACACTCTATCTTTGGGGATTTAAAGTCAGTTTCTGATCCGACCATCTGACGTGTCTGTAGTCAAAAGGCAGAATGTGAGAACAGAACAGCGACGGACCGCTGCACAGTCGTATCTGTCTGTCGCTGTAGAAGAGCTGAAGAACGTCTGTCAGTGATGAATGTCTTTCCCTGAATGTAACGACTCAGCACCTTTTTTTTTTTTAAACTAGCTGCACCTCTTCAGGAGGGCGAGGAGCTAATTTTATCGCAGCAGCTCACGGCCAGAGGAGCAACTGCTCGTCACACATGGAGCCGGTTTCACAGGTCCGGCTTGGTCTCTGGTGGTTTATCAAAACTAGAATATTGCCTCGCGTTGTTTGCCTCCATCCACCAGACTCTAGGAGGAGTAGGAGGTCTGCTTTCACACAGAACATGTTTAGTTCAATTCAGTGTTTGAGTTCAGGAACGTGTGATTTGGTTGGTATGTTCTTCAGCAGTCAGTCCCCGATTAAAAAGCCACCCCGTAAACATCCTCTGGTAGTTTTACAGCAACATGCGACTCTTTACCTTCATCAAAGAGGTTTTGTGTCTGTCGGTTTGTCAGCAGGATTACTCTACTACTGCTGTTCAGATTTCTACAGAACTGTTATGCACGTGTTTATAATAAGAGGTCCAATAATGGTCAGTCATGCCAATGATGCAGGATGACATCACCAACATATGTTTAGTCCTGTGAGAGTTCCCTCCCCCGGTTCACCTGAGTGAACCGAACTGCAGGTGTGAATGAATGATTAGAATGGTTATTTGTTTATTTTTGAGAACTTCATTTTCACAGCATAATTTACATTTATAAAACAGTCCAATCAGCTCTTTCCTTCTCGTGTCACATGTCTAGTGTTACTACATCGGGGCGACGAGTGACGCAGCCACCAAGATGATCAACGAGGTGTCGAAGCCTCTCAGCTACCACTTCCCCGTGGAGAAGATCTGTGAGAAGCTCAAGAAGAAGGACAGTCAGATCTGTGAACTGAAATACGGTGAGGAGGAGAAAAAGTTACAATTCTACTCGCAGCCACACTTTTTTATCTTTTCAAACCATAACTGAGACACAGGAGACGAGAGGAGATGCAACAGTCGGCCTTCGTCACAGCCTGTGATGTGAGTTTGATGTCTCTGGGCCCTTTAGCAGCATCAGATGATACTGGTACTGATACCGGCAGCAGTGTGTCTTTGTGTGGGTGTTTTTATCATGTAAAAATGGCTCTGAGGTGATGTTCCTGCAAATGTATTCATGGATGGAAGGCAATAAGAAAGATACCGCCACAATGATGTATGATGTATCCTGCAAATGTCTTTTAATTTTGAGGGACAGACGTCGACACCTGCTGTGTCGTAGCATTGATCACTTTATTGCTTCTGCCCGTCAACAGACCTGCTGACATGTTTGTATTCACTGTAACTTATCAAACAGTGTGTTCTCCGGATGGATAACACATTATTTTACCCTTGTAAAACATTTGCATCTTGTGCCAGAGATTAAAAACACACACACTTTATTACAAGAGTTTGACATTCATCATCATCATGTTGTGTCTTTTCCTGTAGACAAACAGCTCGATCTGACCACAGTGGACCTGAAAAAGCTTAAAGTGAAGGACCTGAAGAAGATCCTGGAGGAGTGGGGCGAGTCCTGCAAAGGCTGCGCCGAAAAGTCTGACTTCATCCGCAAAATCACAGAGCTCATGCCCAAGTACGCCCCGGCAGCAGCCAGAGCACGGACAGATCTGTAACGAGGGGCGAAAACACATAAAACACAACTTTGGAGGACGACCAGGAGAGTAGAGGAGGAGAGTTTTGTCTGACATGTTTGTCACGGTCTTTAGAGCGTGGACACTGATTTGGTAATCCCACCCTGATTCAGAAGTATAGATGTTCGTGGGCTGAAGTTCTCAGCTATACTTTTAAATCACATGTCGGGGGACGAGCAGAGTTTGAGCCGGGGAGGAATTCATCAGGAGCACTAATTTTAAAGAGGACATTTGAGCTTTAGAGGATCTTTTCTGCTCGTGTAGTCGATACATTTCACAGTACGTTGGCTTAAAAAGTGACATCTGGTTATATTCTCTGACGGTTAGTCCATCGATGCATTTTAATGGAGAGAAGAGCACCTGAGTGACTCTTTAGTCGCCGAGCAGAGAGCAGCTGTGTTCGATGCAGGATGACATCACATGTTTTGTTGGTCACTGTAAATCCTGCTGTTCACAAACCGATCACATGTCCAGCCTCTGCTGACACCACCTGATAAGATCATAATGCCAAGATGCATCCTGGGAATTCATCATGTTTGAACAATGTGTTTACTGTCGACTTCACCCTGATTTCCATGACGTCTTGTCGAGGAGGATGAGTGAACGCCGATGTTGAAGGAAAATTGCTCCGTCTAAAAACAATCCCGACATTCCCACATTTGTTAAAGGTGAAAAGTTAAAGTTAAGTTATTATCTTCATATTAATTTCGAAGTCAACAAAATATTTCTGGAGCTTCACAGCAAGTTGGTGTTGCAGAGATTTGTTTGAAAACAGAAAAGAAAAGAAAAACATGAAATGGCTCCAAACTTCTACTTCATCTGCTGTGATTTAAGTCTCCAAAACCCATGAGATGCTAAATTGATTTGAAAAAACATTATTTACACCCTTTTTTAAACTGAAATCTTCACTGTAGCTGCGACGCTTAAAGCGCTAACGTGCACCCTGTCTCGACCACATGTCAGGTGTAAATAACATCTTTATAATTCAGTTTGGGATCGAGCTTTATGGAGCCATTTTATCTTTTTGTTTTTTTATGTTTTAAACGTGTCTGCAGATCCTTTACAGGAGTTTTCAGGCTGTATCGGCCCTGAATGAATCCCTCTCCAATGTAATCCAGGACAAAATGCACATTCCTGCAATTTAAAGTTTATCTGAAGTTAAGATGCACCTTCGGTACTTTGAGTTTATCGGATCAGGTGGTCATCTTCCAAAGACCTTTTATTATGAAATTCACCCTTTTTCTGACTAACTACTCTTCAGGAAGATCATTTATATTTATAGCAGCTGGCAGCATGAGACTGAGGCGATTACATTAGAAAGGGATCTTTTAATGGCCGTATGAAGAGCAGGAATGATCACAGCAACCAGAAATGTTTGTTGTTGTCCACATGGGCGCGTCAGGATTGTGTTAAGATCGAATGAGAAGACTGTGAAGCTATTAAAAGTCGTGACCTCCCTCCTGCTGACACATCCTCTGTCCTCTAAACCTTCAACTGAATCCTTTTATTTAAATTCACAAAGTCAGCAAAGTCTACCATATTCCAACGCAGTCAAACAAACAGCAGTTATTAAAAAAACTGAAATTAACTGATTGTTTTTGTTCTTACTCATGACTCGTGTTACATTCAGGCTTTTTGTAGAACAGCAGTGGCCAGTAATCCACAAGAAGTCTGATTTTATGGAACTGGCTCTAAATACTCGATTCGCAACGAGAACTCAGAGGACATGTGTGACTGTACGGTTTCAAGTACAAAAACCTTTCAGACTTCAAACTTTTCACATTTTTTTTATGTTTCAGACTTCTTAAAATGGAATTCATGTTTGTTTTTTGTTTTTTTTTCTAAATCCACAGACAACATGCCGTAAAAAACAGGATCTGGAGTTTTCTCTTCAGGATTGTTAGGACTGTATTTCAGAAAATATGCATTATAGAGGCTGATTGAATTGTGCCATGAATTACACGCTTATTGATTTTAAAGGCAAGAAAGTCACGTTTAGATTTTTGTGAAACATTGTCTCGCCTCAACACCAACATGGCCGTCACATCACATGATAAGTCTTATACTTTGACAGTTTTGAGACAAACTACGACTTTCTCATCTTTTACAAATTGACATGTGTAATATATGGAACAACTATTTCTGTGTGTATGTATTTTTTCTGAGTTAAGGTCTGTGGGGATCCACTGAGACGACAGGGAGGGAGTTCACCTCTCTGACGTCTCAGTCGGTGACAAGCGATAAAGTCAAGAGAATCGTCCGGGTTTTAAAAAAGAAGAAGGAAGCTTGGAATAAAACAGGCGACGTCTCTGCCTTTTCAAAACCTGCTGGCTACGTTACCCACAATGCAACTTGGTCAATACGTGATATCACTGGAAATAGTTTATCCAAATATTCGTACTTCCTGTAAACAAGTTTTTCATTTTGTTGACTTTCCTGCAACAGCAACTGCGAAACAAAACATAAACCGAGATCAGACTGATGAGGAAACATGTAATCCATTTTAAGACGAGTCTGACTCCTGGACCAAATGTGGAAAACGCAAGTGTCCATGTGCTTCGTATGTTAAAGGATATTTTGCTGGTCTTTGACTGGAGGAGGTTGAGAAATCCTCCTCCTGTCAGAAGGATAAAAAAAATATTTAGGTAAAATATTTATTAAGGGTTTTTTAAAAAAAGGATTTACCACTTTTCATTTCTAATAGGTGATTCCACACTCGGGTTTGGGGTTTTTTTTGTTGTTGTTGTTGGTCCGACTGAACATCCAGATGGTTTCTGTAGTGCTGCTGTCCGTGTCGTGAACCTTGTGACTCATGAAATATGCCTTCCATGCAGCGCCGGGATTGCTCGCATTGTAATCCAATCAGGAGTATAAATTAAAAGTTGAATGTGGGGAACTGAAAATGTTTGATCCCCACACCTGTGTCAGAACACAGCCAAACATGTTCCTGAACACGGCGGGGAAACAACTGTTCCCCCCCCGTCCCCAGACTGTTGTGTTTTTCAGAAGGGATCCACATTTTATTGTTTGATGTAAACAAACAGTGTGTACTTATAACATTAAGAAACGGTTTTGTGATGCTTGATAAGACTTGATGGGAAATGAAAACTTAAAATATTCTGTTGTTTCACATTGACCTTTCATGTACAGCCCCAGGCATTTGTTACAACTGTACTATTCTACTTTTTCATTAAAATCTGAAAAAAGTTCATCTGATGTTTTCTTTCCTTTACCATGTGTGTGTGAGTTAAACTGAATTTAAATGTGTTCACTGATGTGAAAGATCTGGATGAAAACAATCTCATTGGACCAAGAGCAACACTGAATTCAACAATGATTCCCTCCTTTTTTTTTTTTTCACCTGAAATAAATTCTCTGGAGAAAATGTCAGTAGGTGTGCACGTCATCCATTTATCAGGCCAAAACATTTGTTTTTCACTGTGTTTCACACAAAAAAGTTAATTAAATTAATTAATAAGGAAAGAAAAAGGCAAGAAATTTGGTGACAGACATAATTTTTGTTTTTTAATCTTGTGCCAGAAATTAGAATTTATTTATTTATTCATTTATTTTTTGGTGCCACTCATGAAAATATTTATTTTTTTGGGGTGTCTTTTTTTTGGAGTGACCACATCGTCCGCAAAAAGCAGAGATGAAATCCTGTGGCTCCTGAACTGGACCCCCTCCAGCCCCTGGCTGCGCCTAAAAATTCCGGCTATAAAAAATAATGAACAGAACCGGTGACAAAGGGCAACATGCACCGGGAACAGGTCTGACTTACTGCCGGCAATGTGAACCAGACTCCTGCTCCGGTCTTACAGGGACCGTACAGCCCTTAACAGAGGGCCCCCGACCCCGTACTCCCGGAGCACCTCCCACAGAATGCCATGAGGAACACGGTCAAATGCTTTCTCCAAATCCACAAAACACATGTGGACTGGTTGGTCAAACTCCCATGAACCCTCGAGCACCCTGAGGAGGGTATAGAGCTGGTCCAGTGTTCCTCCTGAATCTGAGGTTCGACTATCGGCCGAATTCTCCTTTCATTAATAAAAAAAAATAAATGGTGTCATGACATTTTTTTTAATTTGCTGTTACACAATTAGTTTTTAGAAAAACTTTTGGTGTTACGTGAAACTTTTATTTTTTTTATTTTTGGTGTCACATGAAAAATAATCTAAAACGAGTGCCACACGTTAATTTAAAAAAATCTTAAAATTTGGTGTCACATCACAATTTTTTTTAGAATTGTGACACAATTTTTTTCTTGGATTTGGTATCACACGATTTTAAAAAACAAACATGTTGCTGTGTTGAATACACTTTTTCCTTTTAATTTGCTGTCACACATGAATTTTTTGAAAACAGTCACATGAAATTATAAAAACGTACCAGAGGCTGTAAGAGGGAACCTGTCTACAAAGAACATGCAGTGTAGGATCCCGAAGTGAGAAATCTGTGGATATCAGTCCCACAAACTGAACAGCTCTTCACTTTCGGGAATCTTATCTAGCACCTCCTCTCACCTGGCCTGTGCAGAATGCTCTTATCTCCTCGTACTGGAGGTCCGGCCTTCCTTCAGCCTCTCATCTTTCAGTCCCACCACCTGGGAGACGAACAGAGGAACAGAGCAGTTCTCATGAAGCACATTTTGTTTCACTTTATCTTCCTGTCTACTGTGTGGAGACAGAAACCCTCTTTAGATAGAAAAGGCGGCACATTTGCTCCAAGGTAAGGGCGGCAATATGCTGGAAGCATGAAGTTGAGCAGCGAACAAATTTGTCTTCAAAATAAGAGCTTTACATTGCATCCCACAGGAGTTTAGAACTGGGATCTTAGTGGGGGCTTTTAATTTGAAAGTAGCGACGGTTAGTAGCTTGCTGCTACAACAACAAGCTGACAGTGAAGACAGCTACAGAGACCGAGGAGACGCTGCATCTCCTGGATCTCTGCAGCTGTCCAGCTGCTCATCTTAATGTCTACAGATGAAGTGATGGACCGACTGCTGTGATCAGCTGTTTCCTAGTTTTAAAACTCCCCGGCTGTGGGTCGAACAACAGTGCAGGTCATCGACACCTCCGCCCACCTCACGCAGAGGCCGGCACATCGACGGCTCGTTTTTAGATAATAATGGAGGTGGAAATAAGTGAATCCTCCGAGGCGGCAAATTGTCAGCCCAAAACAGAACCCCAGTTTGCCGCCCTCTGTCTAAAACCACAGACCGAGCTGCAAAAAGGACCTGCAAATTGGTGGCAGAGACAGCAGTGTTCCAGATTTCTGCTGCCCTCCAGAGGTTCCAGTCTCACCTGCACCTCCTGCACTTCGGGATGTGTATAGAAACTTCTCCATCTCAGCAGTGAGGATGTTCTATCCTCTTCGGATGATCATGTCCTTCAGACGTCCTTCAATGCGGCAGTAACACAGGCTGTTCAGACTGATTACATGTGGTCAGGAATACGGATAACCTTTATAATAACCGGCTTTATGGTCTATAAACACCAGTTGCAACTATATAATGGCCATCGAAAATATTCTATAACTGAACTTTGTATTACTGTCTTCTCTCCTTTAAGCCTTGTTGTATTATCTCTTACTAAAAATCTAATATCATTTGCACTCGATGATGTGTCATTTTCTTCCCCATGGTATCAAAATCAATGTTTTACAAGGTGTAGTAACAAAGCTAGATATTCCAGTAGCATAACAACACTATAAAAACAGCTTTAATTTCATTAACATGTGCTTTCTGTGTAAATCTGTGTTTTGTTTCTTTTTGTAAGAACATTTCTGCCATATAAGGCAGGAAACAAATGTTAAAATGTTAAAAGAAAAAAAAAATTCTAATCAAAAATTGGCATCAAATGAAAAAAAAAAAGTTTGGTGACACATTAATATATATATATATATATTTTTTTAAAAATTTAAATTTGGTGTCACACATGAAATAAAAAAGGGTTTGGTGTTATATGACATTTTTAAAATCAAAATATTAATTTTAAAAATGTTTGCACATTTTTTCTTTTTTCACTATTTATTGCAGTGAACAAATGTTTTCTTCTGAACTTTCTGTTTTGGGTCAAATTTCTTGTGCCAAAATAGTAACATAATATATTGTTTACTATATATTTTCAAATATTTTTGTTATAGTTACATGTCCTGATATATTGTTTACTATATTTTTTAAACATGTATTCTTTACAGTAACATGTCCAGATTTATGTTTAAATTTTATTTCCATGGTAACACGTCCCGTTACATTGTATATATTTTGATAGTAAAACGTCCTGCTATTGGTTGGTGTCCCAAAAAAAGCGTGGCACGTCATAACGGCAGCCGTCTGACGTCACCGCAGTCTCCGCCCTCCACAGGGAAAGCGCACATTCCTATTGTCCAAGATGGCGGCGTAGGTGCAGATCCTCGGATGCTGACATGTTTTTAAACGAGTTTATCCTTTTATTTCGATATTTATGCAAGTATTCAGCGGTCCGAGTGGTAGCGTTTCTCTCCCGGAGCTGTCGTCCGCCACGTTATCTTCACTAACACTCCTGGAATTCTCTCTCCGGGCCGGATTCCCGCTGCAGGCACCGAAAAGTTTGGGCTCCATCATCCTTTGAAAATGAAGAGGCAGGCCGGGAGAGACACTAGTCCGTCCAGGGCCGCCACTAAACGGGTGCGGGAGAGGGAACGAGAGAGCACACGGAGAGAGGAGCTGCCACCGCCGCCGCTGGCTCTGCTGCTGGCGGAGAGCCGGGGATATCACCGGAGGAGCCGGAGCAGGGAGCGAGAGAAGCCGCGGCTCAGGGAGGAGCGAGCGGCCGCCCTGGAGCTCCACCACCGACATGAGCTCAGCCTCCTCGGTCGACCGCCGCTGCGGACCACGGCGGCGGAGCTGCCCGCAGCCAGGCCGGGAACGCTGGAGTACAAAACGCTGCTCATCAGCAACCTGGGCTCGCAGGTGTCGGACGAGGACGTGGAGGACGCGCTGTTTCACGAGTTCAAAAAGTTCGGGGACGTCAGTGTGAAGCTGTCGCACACTCCGGAGCTCGGCCGGATCGCATACGTGAATTTTCGCCACCCGGAGGACGCCAAAGAGGCCAGGCACGCCAAGTCGTCCAGGTTGGTTTTGGGTGATCGACAGCTTAAAATCGAGCCGATGTACGTGCGGAGGCGGAGCGTCACGCCGCCAGATGTCGGATATGTGCCTCTGCACGCACCGTACCCCTACAGACAGCGGTCCCTGTCCCCGCCCGCGGCCGGGGTGAGCAACATCAGGGACCTCAGAGCCAGACACTACGCCCTGGAGACCCTGGGACTCAGCAGAGAGAGGGAGAGGCTCTTGGATTATTATGGCATGCTGGATGAGAGGGGCCGGCCCTATGGCTTCACTCCTATGCCAGTAGTGGAGGATCTAAAACCTGAGGATGACCAGAGGGCGACCAGCAACCTCTTTATAGGAAATTTGGACGGTAATGTCACAGAAGTAGAACTGAGGAGGGGTTTTGACAAGTATGGCATCATTGAGGATGTTGTGATTAAACGCCCGGCTCGTGGACAAGGTGGAGCGTACGCTTTTGTAAAATTTCAGAACTTGGACATGGCCCACCGGGCCAAAGTGGCCATGCAGGGGCGGCTGATCGGTGGAAACCCGATAAAGATTGGTTATGGTAAAGCTAACCCCACCACACGACTCTGGGTGGGCGGGCTTGGGCCTACGAACTCCCTCGCCGCCCTCGCCCGGGAGTTCGACCGCTTCGGAAGCATCAGGAATATTGACTATGTGAAAGGGGACAGTTTTGCTTACATCCAGTATGAAAGTTTGGATGCGGCTCAAGCTGCCTGCGGCCAGATGAGGGGGTTCCCTCTGGGTGGCCCTGAGCGCCGTCTGAGGGTGGACTTTGCTAAAGTCGAGGAAGGAACCTCTCGGCCGTTTCCTCCTGGTTATCAGCCCCCCGTCACTCCCCTCTCACACTACGAAATCCTCGGGGAGACCTACAGCCGCCATCGCAGCCTGGAACGAGAGCTGAGGGGAGCCAGGGACCGCTCGTCTCCCCCCCCACACAGCCTCCTCTCCCAGAGGGACAGAGACAGGGCCCTGCTGGAGAGAGACTACCCCACCAGCCCCACCCGGAGCTTGGAGAGGAGAGCGGGAGCAGTGGAAGCTTTTGGGAGGAGCGGGAGAGCAGCAAGAAGCCGCAGCAGGAGCAGAGAGCGGTGGCTGAAGGAGAGGGAGGAGAGGAGGAGCCGGAGGAGGAGCAGGAGTCCGTCCACCGACAGGCTGACAGAGGAGAGGGAGAGAGAGCGGGACAAAGAGAGGGGGAGGTCGAGGGTCCGAGTTCCAGGAGGGGCTGCGTCTCCTGACGCCAGCCCAGATCGCGCACGGGTTCGAGCTCCTGACTCCACCACGGAGCCCAGAGACCAATCCCCCGACAACGCTGTAGGAGGGCGTCACCCAGCCACCAACGAAGAAGAGCCACCATCTGGTCGCTACCACAGCAAGAGGTCCTCCATCGAGCACCTCAACAATCATCACCATCGAAACAGCGAGGTCGTCGCCGCCAGCTCTCCTGCAATCCACACAGACACTAACACCTCGTCTCCTCCCAGCACGCTGTCAGAGTTCGCCCAGGCGTCGCTCTCCAAAGCGTGGCACGGCTTCTTCGCCCTGAAGAACAGCAGTTTTCCCACAGACCTGTACATGCTGGAGGGGGGCGTCTCATTCTTCAACACGGTGATGAAGGACAGCCTGAAGCTGCAGAGCCTGAACCAGCCCAGCCAGCTGAAGATCGCCCAGAGGCTCCGCATGGACCAGACTCGACTTGATGAGGTGTCGCGCCGCATTAAACTCGGACGGCCTGACGGGTTCGCCATCCTGTTGGCCACCCAGGGCCCCGTCGACCGCCAGGCCCCCACCCCTGAGCCGGGACTGCAGGTGCGCTTGCTTCGACACCTGGTGACGTACCTGCGGAACAAGGAGGCAGCTGGAGTTGTGAGCCTGCCCCCCGCAAAAGAGGGCGGGCCGGGAGCGATGCTGTACGCCTTCCCACCGGGAGACTTCTCCCAACAGTACCTGCAGGCCGCCAAAAGGACTGTGGGAAATCTGGACGAGGAGCACATGGTTATTGTTATTGTTAATGACACTAATTAACTATTACACTGCAGAGTTCATACATGTACAGACATTTAAAGGAACAGTTCACCCAAAAATTAAAAGTCAGTCATTCTCTCCTCCTCCTGATGATATAAAGTCAGGTGAAGTGTTGTAGGCCACATAACAGTTCTGGAGCTTCACAGTGAAACAGAGCTGCAGCGTTCTGCTGAACAACTGAAGCAGCTGAGACTTGATTTAAAACACAGAAACAACCAAAAAAAACCCCACAAAATATTTCCATAAAGCTCGTCTGTTACGATCACAGTCTGCAGAAGCCTCGAGATCACAAACAGATCTGAACACGTTTAGTTAACAGCTACAAGCAAGATTTGTAAGAGGATTCAAATTCAAACTCAGTCTTAATATTCACAATAATAATGAGCTAATGAGACAAACTGTTTCCATAAGTGAATAAACAAGCTGTTCTCAGAGGAAAATAAGGTTTGAGAACATTGTTAGAAGCTAGACAGGTGGCAGGGTCCGCCACACACACAGACACACACGCACACAGACACACACATATATATTTTAAAAAAAAAAGTAAAACAGTATAAACTGTGTTGTCCTTTAAGGTCAGTTTAAACAGAGACAGTTTGATTATTTAGTATGTTTAGGCAGAAAACAATCAGCCAATGAGGAACTTTCTCCAGAACTGTTCCGTGGACGACTCTTCAGTTTATATACGACTTTATTTTTTAACATGACGGTCTGAATTTTCATTTGTCAGTGTAACTTTTCCTTTAAACACACACACGCACACACACACACGCACACACACACACGCACACACACTCTGAACTGAGAGGAAACTCTGACTACGAAATACTTCCATGTTTTAAGAAAGCTGCATTTTATCGTTTTATTCAGTATGTAGAAATGAAACACACAGAAAAGAACACTACATCTTCGACTCTCTCTTCCACATGTATTACTGTCTCTGGCTGTCACAGGATGATTCTACATCTCAAGGTTTCTTTGTGGGATTTATTCGGTGTTGAAACGTTCTGTTAGGAGAAACGCGTAGCGGTCGGGGATGTAAACGTTCACGCCTGCTGCACATTCAGGCGCTGCTGTTGCTTTTGTACTCTAAGCTGTAACATACAACACTAAATCTGAGGGGTTTGTTTATATGCTTATTTACTTTATTTGTCTTTTTTCCTTTGATCGATTACCAAGTTATTCAGTGTATCCATGATGCGAAGGACTGGGAGGTTTTATACAAAGTGATTGTACTGTAAGCTGAGTGGGCAGTTCGTCTCCTCGCCGGTTGAAACTGTTGTGACGTGTTTTCTTTCTCCTGTTGTTTAAATATCAGCCGCCACAGCCTGTCGAGACAAACGTGAATCTTCCGACCCGTCCCTGTGACTGTATATTTTACATAGCTAGTGTTTTATTAATTGAACCATTCCAGTTTCTTCTTTCATTTTGAAAGGTTTGAGTGTGTTTGGTTTGTCGTTGCATGCCGGAAAAGAAAAAAAAAGTTATATTTTGTCCGTCTAAAAAGAAATGTATGCCTCTCTTTCAGTAACCTGTTGTCTCTTGAGATGTTTCGGATACATGTTCAGCTGTCAAACTGGCTCGGATTTTATATTGTATACCGACTTTTATTCAATTTTAATACATCAATCCATCCATCTCTTATTGATCCACGCTCCCTGTTCTTTTTTTATCTGCCGTCACTTCTCAAGATGTCTTCATGATCTCTGCAAGCATCATCTACAAGATGTTTTAAGTAGCTGCGTCAACTGTCCGGCTCTTTAATAATCTCTAGAAAAGCACAAATGTTTTATTTCCAATCAGACTCACATATCAGCTTCAGAGATATTTGTCCCACTAACCTGTCAGAATTTAACCAGCTGAACTGATCCAGACTTCATATTCTCTGAAAACTACATTGTGATATTTTTAGGCGTTGGATCTCGATGAAATCTCAAATTATAAATATCAAATATCACAGTGTTTCTGACCCAATACTTCGTCGCTGGGACAAATTTTCCAGGGTGACACAATGAGATTTTTGATCAATAATCTCCACTGATGTGGATATAATGACTCTGTGGGTAAATACAGGTATTAGTACAAGTGTAAAGAGTCTGGTGAGTTCAGAAAATAAAACGCACACATCAGCTTCTTCTGACCCATAAAGTTTCAACCCTTTCAAGCATCAGTGACTGAATCTCAAAGTAATTTTTTAAAATCTTTGTTTTAACACTTTAGTCAAGAACTGTGTGTACTTTTTGAGATTTTGTGGACACGAGTACAAACAGTGATTCAGGGATATCTGTCAGCTGCAGTACGAGGTTCTGACCACCAGGTGGCGCAACAACAACGTCCACAACTCCAAATGATTTTACGTCGGTTATTTTGACATCTAAGGTCATAAATTCAATATCGCAGAGGGAAGATGAAATGTCCTCTGACACAACCTACATTTTGTGATTCTCAGAAAATCAGACAGGAAAGAAATTTACAACGTGAAATGTTAGAAATACTTGAGCTGATTAATGTATTTCGGTCAGAAAAATGTTAAAATCTGGATTTCTACCATTTGATTTAGTTGAAAAATATATTTTTCATCTGTCTGGTTTCTGAGGATTTAACAGCTGATCCAGAGGAACTTAGTTCATGACGTCTTTTTTCTGCCATCTTGTATTTATCTCACTGTATCTCAAAATGACAAAGAAGTACAAAGATTATAATCAATAATTAATTATTATAATTGTGTAGAAGTCGTTGTGGGTGCGTCACCACATCTGTCCACTGTAGACGACACCGAGCATGAAAGAGTTATTTGTTGCTGAACAAAACTTGTAAGAATCTTAAATATGTATTTGTCATGAATTATGTTCTGCAATAACTAAAACTACAGTTCAAAAGTCCCACAGGGAACCAGAGCGACACTAACTTCTGTATAGACAAAACAAATGTGGAACTCGCGTCAGATGGTGTTCAGATTTCAACAGTGTGGTGATGTCAGAGACACTGAAGATCAACATTACAGTTATTACAGTATTTTGATTATTTTACAGCACAAACAACCAAACGTGTAAAAGTGAACACGACTGCATCACAAACTGAATTTACATGACGAACAAAACACACCAAGATGATACGACACGTTTAGGTGAACATATACTTTAATCATTTGTCTATAAAATGCCGTAAAAAATAGATTCTGTCCATCACAGTCCGGTGGGTCGGGACCGGTTTGACACATTTCAAACTGATGTGTGTTTTGACTAAAGTGGGTTTATTTGTACAGAACACAAGGCAGTGATTCACAGACGACGTAACAGGTGTCAAGAAAACACAGAAAAAAACATTTGAACAGGATTTAACAGATAAAGCAGGAGGAGAAGAAGAATCACAGAAATGAAGGAACAATGCAAACAGAAAAGGTTCTGACGATGTGGATCATGAAGGTTAAATTCTGCTTCTACAGGTTTAGTTTGGAGTCAACAGATCTGATCCCAGACCAGCTGAGAGGTTTAATAAACCACCCAGTGCTTTATAATCCAACAGCCGTGTTTCACAGTCACTGAAGATCTGAGAGCTGGACTGATGTCGTCCCTCCTGGACCTGCTGAGACCTGCAACTGAAGAGAAACAAAAGTTTTACTAAATCCTGCTGAGACAAATCCTCTAATTCTAGATCTGTTCTTAAAGGAACAGTTCACCCAAAAAGTAAAGCTCAGACATTATAACTGAAGTGGGAACTTGTTTTAACTTGGAGCTCTGGGGAGGTTCAGCACAAACCAACATGGTTAATGTTTGGAGAAACAACGTGACAGAAACAAGATGTGCTTAAAAATATCCACTGATGTGACTCAAACTGTGGTCGCCATTAACTCCTCCACCTCCTCATGTGAAGGTCAAATTAATAAATCGTGAACTTGATATGCAACATTTGGTACAAACGTCACACTCGGATGTATCTGTGTTTAACAGAAACGTTAACAAACATGATCTCCTGGAAGCCGAGCTGTGTGAACAACATCTTCTCACGTCAGTCAAACACTAAACTTCTCATCATTTAAACTACTGCAAACAATATTTTCAGCGTTAGAATCTCTAATAACATTTCATGTTATTGGCCTTTTTTGGCAAAAATATTTAGAGGACTGCGACTCTCTGCTCTCCATCTGGAAATTAATTTAAGCATGACTCATTTTTTTTTTTGCAAAATGAAACACACACAAAAAAAACATAGTTTTGTTTCAGTAGCCTCCAGGTCATGTGACCACCTGACTCAAAATGTCTCCCTGCACTTTCTGTAAGAGAAACACGTCTGTTTTCTTTCAGCAAACAGGTTTATCAACATTACGTCAACAGAAATGGCATCATGAACCATTTCTTTTTTTCGTTCTTTCGTTCTTTCTTTCCTTACCAAACCAGTTTGAACTCAGCCTGTTAAGAACAAGAGATCCACCTGTGAACACACACCTGTTGAAACAGGGGAGGAGCCACACAGAGTCTTTGATCCACAGGTGTGATCGTCCAGGTACAAAGTCAGAGTCCATCTTTAGTTGTCAGAGCAGAGTGAGAGTTAATACAACCTTAGAGAGTGTGTGTGTATGTGTGTGTGTGTGTGTGTGACACTTCCTGTTACTTCCTGTATCTGTCCTCTGCAGCTCATAAACAAACCCATGATGCATTCAGGGACATCTTGTAAATTATGAAATCACCACTTTAAGTTCCCTTTTCTCCTGTTTTCCTTTGTTGACCAGCATCAGCTGCTTCTGTCATTAATGTCTTGTTCTTACAAGCAGCTTTTTTAACTGATTATCAGTAAGATATCACAGTCAGTTACACAAAAAGAAACTTATAATCAAACTTTTATGATTAAACTCCAGAATCTTCTACAGTAGGTCCAAAGATGCTCCTGTGAGAGCAGTAACTTGTTCACCGTTTACCGTTTAAATAACTTAATGCTAAAATAATTAAGATGATTAATAATTTACAGACACTATAACATCATTTAAATAAAATTATTATAATTGAGCTCTTGTATTATGACACTTGTATCCCATAAGTTCTCCCCTTCTCTCATAATTCCGACCGACACAGTGAATATTTATTAACAAGCTCAGTGTTCATCACTTTTCTCTAACTGGCAGTAATGAGCTGGTGTGAAGCCTGAAACAGACACAGTGCAGCAGCTGATAACAGTGTTTTACTCTTCAGTACTTTACTGTGTTTTATTTTACTGTTCGTTACATGTCACATCAGTTGCACGTGCAGAGCTGCTCGGTTTGCTGATGATATGATGTCATAAACCTGAGCAGTTTTATTAACACGTCACTTTAATATTTTACAGCCTCCTCTAAACAACACAGTGACACAAAGTTAAAACTGAAAACCTGCGACACTGAAAAATCTTTTTACTTTAAAAAAACATGGAGAAAAAAAATCAATCAATCAATCTAATAATAATCATAATAATAATAATAATAATAATAATAATAATAATAATAATAATAATAATAATACATGTTATTTGTTTGATGGCGCTTTTCAAGTCACCCAAGGTCACCAACATCACATAATATTAAAACCAAACACTGACAATCTAAAAATATATAAATATAAATAACTTTTAATGACTCTTATTTTTCAATACAAACGTTTGTTTCATTTATGACTTTGGTTTGGCTCGGAGCTCGAGAGGGAACATGGAAGTGAAATAGTTCGTAATTAGTTTTGTTTTTAATGATACATTTTATTTTCGATGCTAAAATTGTTTGCAATGCAATTTTCACTGTCGTGGACGAAAAGCAGCTCTGTTCACCTGGTAGGGAGCTTTGAAAGTGAAACTAAAGTGTTCAGACTCCATTTTGAGTCGGGACAGCAGCAGGGCGGCAGCAGTCAGTCAGGGTGAGTGTTCACACACATTTTATCTTTATATTACAGTCAGAGACTCTGAGTCTGTTTCTCTCTGTGAACTGAAGAACACAAACATGTTGGATGAACTCATGAACGCTTCATTCAGAGACTTTTTGTCTGTCGAGAGCTAAACTGCGTCACTGTGTGTATGTACGTGTGTTTGATTAGTGTGTGTATGTGTGTGTGTTTGTGTGTGTGTGTGTGTTATTGTGTGTGTGTGTGTGTGTGTGTGTGTGTGTGTGTGATGTTGTGTGTTACTTCCTGTTCTCTGTCCTGCGCAGCTCATGAACAAACTTGTTCAGCTCTTCGGTCAAACTCATGTTCACCTTCATCTGTTGTGTTTCTGTTGTTTCTGATACAAAACTAAGATTAAAATATAACTTAGTGTGTAGAGACAGAGAGAGATGACGTCTCCGCTGTCGCGCGCGTCTACACTAATTTATACTGTAAAGCGGGATTTCATGGAGCATTCACTTGGAAAATGATGAATTCATAACTTCAGAGGCTCAATTGTTTCGTACTTTGTCGAACTACATCAGCTACTCGTGTCATTAATGTCTTGCTGTTGCTATGCAGCTAAAAGATGATTATGTGAAAGATCACATGCAGTTACATTAGCAGACGCTAAAATGATGATAAACTTAAAATCAACTTGTTATAATTTGTTATAACTCCACCAGAATCACCAGCAGCTTCCAGAATACTCCTGTAAGAATATTTTCATGTTTTTTCACAGCAAGACTTTTAATAATTTAATGTTAAAATAATGAAGATCATTAATAATTAGCAGCCACTATAAAATTTGTGTCATCTTCAAATCAAGTTATTATAATCAAACTCCACCAGATTCTTGTATTAAGACTCATGTCTCTCGTAAGTTCTCCCCCTTCTCTCAGAATTATGTTTGACACAGTGAATATTTATTAACAAGCTCAGTGTTCATTTCTTTTCTCTAACTGGCAGTAATGAGCTGGTGTGAAGCCTGAAACAGACACAGAGTGCAGCAGCTGATCGTTTATTCAAAGCTGCTGCTGCGCTCTGGAACTTTTATCATAGTTTTACTGTTCTGTTCTGTATTTTATCTTTAACTGTCACATCATGTAATTAGTTGCATGTGCCAAGCTGTTCGGTTTGCTGATGATATGATGTCATAAACCTGAGTAGTTTTAGTAACACATCACTTTGATATTTTAACATTCAACAGGATGATGCAGACTGTGAACTCTGTGTACTCAACATCACTAATCATTGACTGGTCATTAACTGGTCATTAACATGTCTGTTTGACTTTGAAAAGACATGAACAAAAACTCTTCAGATTGTAATTGAAAAAATGTTTTTATTAACTTAAGAATATAAAAATAAAAATAACTTGTAATGTCTTTTCAATATACAAACTTTTTTTCCCACTTGTCGCTGTGGTTCTGTACATGGATGGGTTTTTTTCACCTCCTGGTCGTATAGTTTTGTTTTTAATGATATATTTTATCTTGCTAAAAATAATCGTCACTGTTCTGCTTCATACTAACGGAAGAAAGAGAAGGGAACCTCGAAGCCTCAAAGTGAAACGAAAGTGTTCAGGCTTCATTTTGTGTAGACAGAGCAGCAGCAGGACGGCAGCAGTGTGAGTCAGGGTTAAAGGGTTATAGGGTTATATGTTAACACATGTTATCTTTATATTACAGTCAGAGTCTCTGAGTCTGTTTTCTCTCAGTGAGCTGAAGAACACAAACATGTTAACAGGAACTCATGAACACTTCATTCAGAGACAGAACGATTTTTCTGTCAAGAACAAAACTGTGTCCCCAAACAATAATGAAACTCAACCAACAGTAAAATGTCGTCCCGCTTCTGAAACATGAAGTCGTGTTGAGGACGGAACTAAACAGCGTTCTAACAACAGAGACGTGTCTGCTGGAGTCACAACAACCTGAGTTTATCTGCTGCTGTTTGACTTTTAAGACGAACCCGTCTGACTGCTCTGTGTGACGTCACACAGGATTCATCTGTCACACATTTGCACTCCACGTGGTGACACATGACGGCTCAAACCTGAATTATAAAACCAGACACAATCCATTTTATGGTCTTTTGTACGGGTTCCTTAGACTGCCTGTGTGGTTGTGTGTCACTTCCTGCTCTCTTCAAGAAACTTTTTTCCAGATTCTTGTGTCCTGAACTCGCTGTTTCCCTCTCAGACTGACTTCAGAGCAGAAGATGAGTGTCTGTGTGAAGGAGGAGGAGAAAGAGGAGGACAGAGCAGAACCTCCAGGATCCATCTGTCCGTCTCTGAGGAGTGACTGGTCCAACGAGGCTCCTATAAACTTCAGAAATGAACCGGGACCCTCAGACTCAAAGTAAGAACTGGTTCTTAATCATTTTCAGTTTTCTCTGTCAGTCACATGTTTTGTCTTTTTCTGTTGATTGGGAGTGTAACAACATTACTTTTGAAATGGAACTGATACATTAACATTGATTAATTGACTGATTGATAAGGTCAGCGAAATTATTTGACCTATCTGTCTCTATTTTGTTTATTTAGAGCTGTTAAAAGTTTGTCATTAAAGAATTTATCAAGGATTAATGTGATGTAAATAAAAACACTTTTGCTGTTTGCAGTGTTCAGTCCCGCAGACAGAGAGCAGAGAATCCAGTATCCAGCCATCTGTCCATGAAGAGTAACTGGTCCAACGAGGCTCCTATAAACTTCAGTACTGAACCAGGACCCTCAGACTCAAAGTAAGAACTGGTTCTTAATCATTTTCAGTTTTCTCTGTCAGTCACGTGTTTTTGTTGAAATATGGTTTCTTCTAAAATGAATCTGTCAACTTAAATAATATTCTTACTATATTTTAAGTAAACCGAAGTCAGTCCTTTTAAAGAGACTCAGTCCTCTCTGTTCACACTACAGTTCCTCTGGATCTCATCATTTATCCCATCTACCTCTATTTTTGTTTACTTAAAGTTGTTTATAAGGTTTGTCATTTAAGAATTTATCAAGGATTAATGTGATGTAAATAAAAACACTTTTGCTGTTTGCAGTGTTCAGTCCCCCAGACAGAGAGCAGAGAATCCAGTATCCAGCCATCTGTCTCTGAAGAGTAACTGGTCCAACGAGGCTCCTATAAACTTCAGAAATGAACCGGGACCCTCAGACACAAAGTAAGAACTGGTTCTGACTAGGGCTGGACTGGGACAAAAATCGGCCCTGGCATTTTTGTCTTAGACCGACTCGTCATAATTTGCAGAGCACAACTGACTAGTAATTTATGTATATGTACATGTATATGAGAACAGAACAAAACAACATCACACACATGAAGTTACAGAGTATAGTCATGCCCATCAGGATTTTTGGGGCTGATGATGCAAACTAATGGCAAGAAGCAGAATTGACCTTTCCTGATCACCAATCAAAATGTCCTTTCTTTTCTTTATTATACTCTATAGCTGTTGTTTATTACTGGCATCATTAAAAAACATTTAAAACATGAGTGAATTAGTAGTTAGATTTATTTAGCTTGATTCAAAGAAACAGGTTTAAATCAAAATGAAAAGTTATCTGTTAACTATAAAGAACAGACTCATGAAAGATTAAGTGTCTCAGGTGTTTCAGTCTTTGGATTTAAATCTGTGTGTCCTGTCTTCTCTGCTCCTTCACAGAGAGAAGAAGACGAGTCATGTTTCTGTGAAGAAGCAGCCCACCTGCTGTGTTTGGTGTCAGGACGTCCTGAAGGATCCGGTCTCTACCAGCTGTGGACACTGGTTCTGTAGACGCTGCATCACATCAGACTGGGACCAGTCTGCTTCACCAGGACACTCCTTCTGTCCCCAGTGTGGAGGTAAGACCCAGAACAACAGCTGGACTGCAGACAGTTGGTCTGACCAGCACTGTACAGAGTAAGACTACATCTGTCTTCTGAATCATCATGTCTCAAAACACTTTTGATTTGATAACATTTGTTTGTGTTGCACTGCACAGACAATTAAGATCTTTATAAATGTCACTACATTTAAAGACCATCTGAAATATAAAACATGTTTTTTTCCTTCTCTGCACCACGTCTCATCACAACCAGAATAAATACATTTAGATCTGATATGTTGACGATGATGGAGAAATGTTTAACTGTGTCAGACAGACTCACTGTCTAAAAGCCAAACAGCAGCCTGAGACGAGCTTAGCTTCCAGCTAATGTCTCTGTCTTCTCTAACATACAAACACATCTTATCTTCCAGATCGCTACAGTTCAGTTTATATAACAACATCACAACACCGTTTGTGATTCAGATGGACTTTGTAACCTTTACTTCTTTATATACTTTTGTTTTGATCGTTTTATATTTAAAATAAAATGATAAAAAAAAATCACCAAGTTTTTTTTAAAATTTTGTCTCTTTCAGTGGATGTTGGTCTTCAGGAGGGTTTAGATGAACATAAGATCAGTCTGAGGAGGAGATGTGAACGTGTGACTGAAGGAACTGAAACAGGAAGTGATGAAACAGGAAGTGGAACCCTCCTCAGCAGGATCTACACTGAGCTTTACATCACAGAGGGACAGAGTGAAGAGGTTAATACCCAACATGAGGTGAGACAGCTAGAGACAGCTTCCAAGAAGAAGACCTTCAGTGAAACTCCAATCAGGTGCTGCGACATCTTTAAAGCCTCACCTGACCAACAGAGACGCATCAGAGTGGTTCTGACCAACGGCGTCGCTGGAGTTGGAAAAACCTTCTCGGTGCAGAAGTTCACTCTGGACTGGGCAGAGGGCTCCGAAAACCAAGATGTCAGTCTGCTGGTTCTGCTGTCGTTCAGGGAGCTGAACCTGATCAGAGATGAGCAGTACAGTCTTCTCAGGCTGCTCCATGTTTTCCATCCAACATTACAGAAGGTGACAGCAGAGAAGCTCGCTGTCTGTAAACTTCTCTTCATCTTTGACGGCCTGGATGAAAGCAGACTTTCACTGGATTTCAACAACCATGAGGTCGTGTCTGATGTCACACAGGAGTCATCAGTCAGCGTGCTGCTGACAAACCTCATCCAGGGGAAGCTGCTTCCCTCGGCTCTCGTCTGGATCACTTCCCGACCTGCAGCGGCCAATCAGATCCCTCCTTCATGTGTCGACAGGGTAACAGAAGTACGAGGCTTCACTGACGTCCAGAAGGAGGAGTACTTCAGGAGGAGGTTCAGTGATGAAGATCTGTCCAGCAGAATCATCTCACACATCAAGACCTCCAGGAGCCTCCACATCATGTGTCTGATCCCAGTCTTCTGCTGGATCACTGCTACAGTTCTGGACCACATGTTGACTACAGACCAGAGAGGAGAGCTGCCCAAGACCCTGACTGACATGTACTCACACTTCCTGCTGGTTCAGACAAAGAGGAAGAAGCAGAAGTACGATGAGGGACGTGAGACGAGTCCACAGGAGCTGACGGAGGCTGACAGGGAAGTTCTTCTGAAGCTGGGGAAGCTGGCAGCTGAACAGCTGGAGGAAGGAAACATCATCTTCTACCAAGAAGACCTGGAGCGCTGTGGTCTTGATGTCACAGAGGCCTTGGTGCACTCAGGAGTTTGTACAGAGATCTTCAGGAGAGAGAGTGTGATCTTCCAGAAAACAGTCTACTGCTTTGTTCATCTGAGCGTTCAGGAGTTTCTGGCTGCATTCTACATGTTCCACTGTCACACCAACAGGAACTCAAAGGTCCTGGGGGACTTCCTGAAAGGACAGAGTGCCTCATCCCTGGATGACCTTCTCAGCAGAGCCATGGAGAAATCCCTCAAAAGTACAAATGGCCACCTAGACCTGTTTGTTCGCTTCCTTCATGGCCTCTCTCTGACATCCAACCAGAGACTCTTAGCAGGTCTGCTGGGTCAGACAGACAACAGTCCAGAAATCATCCAGAGAGCCATCAACAACCTGAAGGAGATGAACAGTTATAAGATCTCTCCTGACAGAAGCATCAACATATTCCACTGTCTGACAGAGATGAACGACCACTCAGTCCATCATGAGATCCAAGAGTTCCTGAAGTCAGAGAACAGATCAGAGAAGAAACTCTCTGCGATCCACTGCTCAGCTCTGGCCTACATGCTGCAGATGTCAGAGGAGGTTCTGGATGAGTTGCACACAGAGAAGTACAACACATCATGGGAAGGAAAACAGAGATTGATTCCAGCTGTGAGGAACTGCAGAAAGTCTCGGTAAGTTCAGATGTGATTCACATTATGAAGGAACATTAAGCTGAAGCCTTCGGTATTAAAGATCAACACCAGACACACATGCACATCATATAATGTCCACAATATCAGTGTTTGAATACTAGAATTATACCTGCTTGTTGAAATAATTCAATCTAAATTAAGAGGCCTGTTTTAAAAATGTGAGGAGGAGAATGTTCAGATATTTGTGTTCAGATGTAGAAAGGAAAACTGTCACTTAGATACTCTAGAAGTTCAGATACCTGAAACATCTTCTGAAGTACAGTAATGAAGCATTTGTACCACGTCTTCATATGACTCGCATTTAAATTAGTCATTTGACATGTTTGTCCCAAACATGAATTTGTGGTTCATTATGTTGCTCAACAACATGTGGACAGAAGGAGCTCAAGTTTCAAACTACAAACCTGGTTAACAGTGACATAGTAAAGTGTTTTTTTTTGTCTGTATTTACAGATTTATTAACTGTGGACTCTCAGAGACTCACTGTGAAGTCGTGGCCTCAGCTCTGAAGTCCAGCCCCTCCTATCTGACAGAGCTGGACCTGAGTCGCAACAACCTGCAGGATTCAGGAGTGAAGCTGCTGTCGGCTGGACTGCAGAGTCCAAACTGTAGACTGGAGACTCTGAGGTCAGTTTATGTGTTTTACTCATGTACAGTGTTCATCCACCAAAATTAAATCCATAACAGAAGGTTTAAATTCGCTTCAGTACTCTTCACAAATTACAACAACTGTTTTAAAGTATGTCAGTGTGAGCAGGTTGGTTCAGAATTTATTTTGAACTCAAACTGGAGGAAACTGTTGGATTTATCCTTCAGTGCGCTGAGAAATTAAATCAATATTTGAGATTTAGTCGTATGTGAGACATCGGTAAGGAAGTAGTAATAAGGTGTTTTTAAACATGACCTTTTTACAGGAACTGATATATTTCTACATTTGCTGCTCTTATGCAGACACACACACATAATATAACACTCACACACACAGGCACACCAGAATGAGCAAAAATCCAAAGGCAGCTGTTCGAAGTGTCGTGTCTGATCTGTCACTTCAACATGTGAAGATGTTTCCATTCCGGAAATAACAACAGGAGCATCAGTGATGCTCTATAACTGTGCAGGAAGGTTCTGTATGACGATGACAGTGGTGATAGTCTTAATCTGTGCTCTGAAATGAGAGCATTTGCTGGGACAGGTGTTACCCCTTTACTCCAATAATTACTGATTTGATAAAGTCCTTTATTTCAGTATGGAGATTTTCTATAGAAACATTTTTCTTATAATTTTTTTCATAAAATGACAAATAAATGTTCTGAATTAGAAGAAACATACATCATATCTGATGTAATCATTCTTTCAGACTCAGACTTCAGCACCTTGTTATTAACCTCTGTTGACATGAACAAGTGTATGAATGTTGAGTTGGTGTTGAGTTGATGTTGATTTGAGTTGATTGGATGATATCTGTACAAGACATCATGAAAATCCACAATAACATAATTACAAAGTCACCCCACTCATTTAGAGAAAAGGCCATTGATTAGGACATAGTAGCATAGCATAGTAATGCTGAGCTGCACGGTTGAACCCTGAACACATCTGATTGGACTATAAATTGATTTTCATCCACATAATTTGTTCTTTGTTCAGATTGAGGGACTGCAGTTTGTCAGAGATCAGCTGCGCTTCTCTGGCCTCAGCTCTGAAGTCCAACCCCTCCCATCTGAGAGAGCTGGATCTGAACTACAACAGGCTGCAGGATTCAGGAGTGAAGCTGCTGTGTGATTTTCTGCAGAGCCCACACTGTAGACTGGTGATTCTGAGGTCAGTTCTTAGACTGCTAATGTGTTCAAGCATTACTCACATCCATAAAGCTGTAAATGTCATTATGTTTATATTTTCATGTTTGTGTACTAAATTTAGTTAGTCTGTGGTCACAAAGGACTAAAGAAACTGTAGAAACTGGTCACTGTTAGCTATTTAATTTCAAACTGAACACACCTGATTGTATTTTAAACAGGTTTTTATCCATATCATTTATTCTTTATTCAGATTGGAGGGCTGCAGTCTGTCAGAGATCAGCTGTGATTCTCTGGCCTCAGCTCTGAAGTCCAACCCCTCCCATCTGAGAGAGCTGGACCTGAGTGGAAACAACCTGCAGTATTCAGGAGTGAAGCTCCTCTCTGATCTGAAGGAGAGTCCACAATGTAGACTGGAGACTTTGAGGTCAGTAGAGGGTTGGAGTCAACCCATGATGGTTCCAGCAGTATTTGCTGAAAACAGTTGGCATCAAAGTAAAGATCCAGTATTTCCTGGTTTCCTCAGTGAAATTGTAAGAGGAGAATGTGACAGGCTTCAGGGTCTCAAAGTGTTTGTTTTCTCATCGCAACACTAAATAACTGATCAGTTCATATGTGTCACAATTCTCATATCAGTCTGACCAAAGCCTGCAAATCACTGGCTCTTATTTCAGAGAACCATCATTACATCTAGTAATCTTGTGGTCTTTTGACAGAGCAGAACCTCTGCTGAAGTCCAGAAACCTCAGCTGATGTTACACTCTTGGTATGAACATGTAGGAGCTTTGATATCATGTAGTTATTTGCCCATCTGTTGTTTGTTTTGTCCAAACACTTTGTAACAGGTTCCATATTTACAATGATGAAATATTCAGATGTAACTGAGACTCTGGTTTTTAACATCAGTAAATCATCATTACAGTGAGCAGTGAATGTCTCGTTCAGGGACCCTCTGCAGTTTATTTCACTGTCTCTTTCAGTGAAAGCTGCAGAGTAAACAGACTTGATGTCCAAAGTGTCTGCAGGTCTGTGAGCTTCACTCCAACACGTTAACATGAAGCTGAAAGGAAGCTGGCTACGCTACACAGCCGCTCCACTTGTGGTCTGAACAGGACTGAAGTCCTGCTGGTCTTTATATCACTGACTGAAACCTGATGGAGGGAGTCTCTGTAAACACTCATTTATCACTTCTGTTGTCTCTCTGTTTCTCTCAGAGTCAGAGTCTGATTGATGAGGAAGGTGGAGGTGTTGAGAGGATCAGCTGTGTCCTGATGATCCAGTGATTTGGAAGTAGCACCATCAGCTGGTGGGTGGAGAGGCTCTGACCAGGTAGAGAGGAGAGCTTCATCCATTAGTGACTGAGCTCCACTGTCACACACAATGTCCAGTCCACCATCCAGCTCCATGTGTTGGGGCCCCTTCCTACTGTCCACTGAAAATAAAAAGAACAGAAACAACTTCATCCAGTCCAAATATAGATTTAGAAGTGTGCACAATAAAAACACAGTAACATAAATCGTACTCACTATCGCCTAAACAAATATTTATTTACCAATATATTTTAATGAACTGTTTTTATACACTACAGTGAAACTTCACCAGCTGTTTGTCACTTGTGTAGCTTTAGGGGAAAAAATAGCTGTCATATTGACAGTTTAAGTTTCCTGAGCATGTAAAAATATGGGGTTTGAGCCATGAATTACCTTAATTATTCATTCATTTATTTATCTTTCATCTACACTTTTACATCTTAAAATATTTAATATTCATTGGCCAAATTCAAAAAGGTATCTATAATATTGGGAAAGGCATGCTGAGCCCTCTGATTAATAAGCAGGTATATGAAGGAAATGTTTAGACAGCAGTGGAACACTAATGTGTAAAATACATTAATGTGAACTAGACTTTAAATCTTTTGTCAGATGTTAGATTATTAGATTCACAGATATTGTGAATTGTGTATTTTCTCAGGAAAAAAACCCAACATTTTCACTGCTGTTCTGATAATCTTGTGGAGTTTTTTTTTATTATCTTCTCCTTTTGTAAATTTTTGCACTGCTTTCACTTTTGTGAAAACACTTTAATAAATGTGCTGTTCATATATGTTTTGACTGCCATTGCTTTTTATGTGTTGAGGAGTTTGAAGTAGAACCCCACAACACTTGTGTTTTGTGTTTGACACTAAGCAATAGCTGCTTGAACCGACCACAAGAACTTGAGACAAAAGATCTGCTCAACTTCAGCCAACCTGGGCCTCTACAAACCATACTGACTCCTAACCCTGCTGTTTAAAGGTCGCTTAGGCCAGCCTGCAGGTCTAAAACAAGACAAAAAGGACGACAGACTGTCACAGTATACATGTAACATGTATCGTATAGATTTCAGGACCATAGACAGTTACAGTATATATGTAGCATGTTTCAGGACCATGGCCCGACCCAAACCCTAACCTTAACCTCCTCCAGTCTTTCAAAACAAAACCACCAGGGACACCTGCTTTTGCTACATGCCAAGTAACACATATAGAAACATGGCTGACTGGCTAATATAGACACACCAGTAATAATAACAGTGATAATAACAGGAGGCCAGGGGCCAAATTCATGTACAACAGTATTATATTCACATTTCATTCTACATGGGTTACAGTATCAGAAGAGAAGGCTTAGAAAATAACAGCACTTGGTCCAAGCCTGATGCCAGAAGGCAGAGAGGAGAAGGATAAGTTGCTCAACATCACACTGAACCTGCAGAGCTCAATGAGACGTTTTTACTTACATTACCAAACAGCTCCATCTGCTGGTGTGAGTGTGTCAGGACAGCTGGGCTGATCTCTGGGTTCTACAGTACATTAATGTAATGGCCTTAAATTAAGTGGAGAGGTTTCTTTCAAACCAATAGTCTCTTTTATTTATTCACGTATCTATGTGAAAATTTTCCTTTATGACGTTTAACGTTTCCTTAACATAGAATATCTATCTATCTATCTATCTATCTATCTATCTATCTATCTATCTATCTATGTAATTTTAGTATTAAGTATTGCTATTGTTATCAACATTGTTATTAGATATAATCAATATTATTGCTGTTTTTCTTCTTCCGATTATCATAGTAATAATAATTATTGTATTTATAACATCAGTATGTATTAATATTATATAATATTTCCTTCTGACATGTGTGAAACCAACAACAATAAACACACACACACACACACACACACACACACACACACACACACACACACACACACACACACACACACACAGAGGGGAGGGGTCCTGAAAGTGAAAGTGATCTGCAGACTCCATTTTGAGTGGAGGGAGCAGAGAGAAGACGGAGCTGAGAGTTAAATCAACACTTCATCAGGTCCGTGTTCACTTCCACGGGCTCTGCTGTGTGTTGGACCGGGTCCGGGGGTCCGGGGGTCGGACTGCCGGTTCTCAAGGCTTCCCGGGAATCCGCCGCATGGTGCAGCACCGCCGGGCAGCTGGAGTGGAGGAGCCCGAGGTGTTCCCGCGATGACTGCTGAATGATGCGCGACAGCAGTTACACGTGTGTGTTATAAGCACAACAACAAACAGACCAAAGCGCAGAAGAAGAAAGGCCTGGATCCGTCTGGGTTAGATTTTTGTGCTGTTCAGTGTTTTATTCTGAAAACTGCCGGATGTTATGTTGTCTCAGCGTGTGACTTCCTGTCTGCTCTGCAGGCGTCAGGTAGGCCAGATCTCAGCTGTTTGATCCAGAAGACAGTGATGGAGGAGTGATGCAGTGAGTGTGGTGGACAGAGAGGAGACATCACCATAGTCCAGGACAGATAAAGAGACAGTTTCAGTGATCCGTATCCTGCAGAACATGGAGGGGAAGTGCTTATGTTTCTGTATGAAGAACCAGTTTTTGTCTTAGCTTGCTCACAGGCAGTGTTCTGTTAGACTGGTAACACTGGGACCAGTGTCTGCGATGTCTCCGGCTCCTGGTAACTTCATGAATTTGTGAGAGTTTGCATTGAAGAATTATTTCAGGTTAAAAAGAGAATCTTGCAGTTTGTTAAAAGCTTGCTGGTGAATTTTAATGGCTTCATGTGCAGCAGTACAGGACTGTATCATCAGTGTAAAGATGGGTGTTACAGTTCATGACAGAGGATGTAATATTGTTAATATAGGCTGTGAATTAGACAGGACCAGTATTGAACCTTACAGAACCTCTCCAGACAACAGCAGAAACACAGAACAGTCCTTCCCTTCAGTCACACATTGTCTATGTGACAGGTGGTCAGTGAACATCTGTATGAGGAAAGAATGGTCAAGAAAAAGCTTTTGTCAGATCCACAAAGAGGGCAGCTCAGTATTTCCCTTCATCAACCGCAGATATAATATCATTAGTAACGGAGGTGATCGCAGTAACAGGGCTATGATAGCTCTGAAACCAGACTGCTGAGGACTCAACACTGGATATATTGAGAGGAATGATGTGAGATGATTATTGACTATTGATTCCAGGACTTTAGTGAGACGAGGCAGTTTAGAAGTGTCAATAGTTGTTAAGTTCAGCTTTATCACCACCTTTATTCAGTGGGACAACATGTGCAGTTTTCCAGATGTTAGGGATAATAACTCCAGAAGAAATGGACAGATTAAAAAGACATTTCATGAGAAATAAATGGAGCACAGAGCTTTAACAAAAATATGGGTGTGGTTTATCCGCCCCGGTAGCTCCCTTATATCTTAAAGTGTCTCCTTAACAACAGAGGAAGTGAAGTTTAGTGTAAACACGGATCTGGTCCGATGAGGGCTCACGAGGCAGCAGCTGACTCTTGAAAGCTGAACCTGATCACATCATGTCACACTGATTTACAGCAGCAGCAAGATATTTGCTAAAAGCACCACAAATATCTGATGGGTTAATTATTTGGTAATTATTAAATGTTATACTAGAAGTTATAGATGTAGAGAATATTTTTTTTTTATTTACGTTTACTGATTTCCAAAATTTGGATGGGTTTGTATAAGAGCTGGAGATTAATTCTGTGTGATAGTTGGACTTTTCCCAGTGAAGGTATACATTCATGTCTGAGTTGTCTAAGTTAACCAGTACACCTTGCTAGAGCCCAGGCTGTGTCCCTATCACTGAACATCAGTGATAGTTTTCAGCTGAAACAATTTTCAATGAATCTAAACCTGATTATACTGACCTCTGATATTTAAATGTATCAAACCTAAGCTCTTTCTGCATTTAATGGCATGTGAGTTGAACATTTTTTGCTCTGGGTCACGATATGGCTCGCTGGCACAATGCAGCTTGGAGCAATGGATGGTAGGTTGTACAGTAGTTTCATTTTTAGCTCTGTATTTTGTACAGGACACAGACGTGTGATGTTTGTAACCATTTGAGATCAAACCAGGAATATCAGGTGCAGAAGCAGACACTGATAGTGAAAGAGAGGGAGTCATATCTTCATGAATACTTTGCTGGAGTGCAGCGTAAGTTCAGTGTTCTTGGAAAAAGAAGTGCAATCCTGTGTCACGTGGATGCCGACGATCGAGATGGACTGGTGGTGACGTAGCAGCTGCAGGGTGGAGGTGATGATGTCCTTCACGAGCTCACCTGGATGGCAGGAGGTGCTGCACTTGTTGATCTGCATGCAGGACCATGGATCAGAATCAGAATCAGAATCACAAATCCTTTAATGTCCCGCAGACGGGGAAATTTGTTTGTCACAATGAGGAACATAGTCTGACTGTGAGAATGGCTTCATCAGCAGTGGCTCCGGTGGATATCCCAGAGTGTCCTGAGGATGGATGGTGGCAGCACAGAGCGGGGCTCGACCTTCTGGTGCTGAGCTTCCTCGGGCACTAGGCCGCCTGCCGAGGCATGGTTAGGAAGAAGGCTGAGTGTTTTCACTGTGAATTTGATGGCAGCAAGACATTTCAAACAAGTTGTTTGCTGACCCAGGTCTGCTGTGATCCAATCCTGTCTACCATGTTCACTGTGATTCTATCCTACTCCGGTGCCACCACCAGTGTTGCTACGTAATTAGCTTATTATGAATGATGATGTTTATTCACGACGACGTGTATTTTCTGGTTACACAGCAACTAGCTCTCACTGCAAGACACAGACACACACAGCCGCAACTTGTTTCCTGATTCTTGTCCTGAGCTCACCGTCAGTGTCACTCTTTCTCCTCTCAGACCGACTTCCGACCAGAACATGAGTGATTGTGTGAAGGAAGAGGAGGAACGATCAGAGTCTCCAGGATCCAGATGTCCGTCTCAGAAGAGTGATCAGTCCAAACTTGAACCTCCAGACTTCAGTAATGAACCTGGACCCTCAAACACAAAGTAAGAGAACTGATTCTGCCTTTTTCAGTGTTTGCTGGTAAAGTTTTGCCATTTACCAGCTGGAGAGTAACATGATTGAAGGTTCAGCACTCTGTCAAACACATGTCTGTATAAAGGAGATTATTACATGGGCTCAGGAACACTTTGTCAAACTGGTGTCAGTCAACAGTTTGTTAGTGAGGACACACTGGACCTTTCTGAACATGTCATGAAAATGACTCAACTGTCCACATTTTCTTCATGTAGCTGCAAATTAAAATGTTTGACTGAGAGAGGAATCATTGGTCCATCTCCCTCTGAGTGTCTGTAACAGCTGTATGTAATCTAATCCAAGAGGACTGATCCAAACTTTAAACCTCCTGATCATCAACAGGAGCAGCTGTTTGTGTGTTTAGAGCTTCATCAATGACTTTCATCAGGTAATTTGTCAAAGATTCATGTGAGATGAATAAAATGTTGGTGTTTGCAGAGTTCAGTCCAAAAGAGAGAGAGCAGAGTCTCCAGGATCCAGCTGCGAGTCTCTGAAGAGTGACTGGTCCAAAGATCTTCTTCCTCCAGTCTTCAGTACTGAACCTGGACCCTCAGACACAAAGTAAGACACTGTTTTTACTGTAAACTGACCTGATGAAGATGATGCACTGAGGATGAAGACTAAATGTTCTGCTGAAAGATTTATATTCATGATGCACATCTGCTGCAGAAACTAAGATGGAGTCTATTTAATGGCTATAAATATTAAAACTATTCAAAATGTGAGTGAATCTGCTTCAGATGTGTTTAGATCATGTAGAGCTGCTGGCTGGGCTGATCGGAGGCTGACCTCAGAGGTCTCTGAGATGATGCTGAAAGTAACAGAAAGTAAAGGGTAAAAATGTACATGAGATTAAACATGAGTTGATAAATTATCATGTGATTTGATTAATTTAAAGGCGATTTGATGGAAAAAATAAAGTCAGACAAGATGTTAACAGAGTTTAATCATTTAAAAGCTTCAGAAAGTGTTGAGTTTGTATTAATAACAACCAACAAATCATTAATGAAGAAATGTCTCCACAGGAAGAGAAGACTTGACTCTGAGAGGAAGCAGCCGTCCTGCTGTGTTTGGTGTCAGGACGTCCTGAAGGATCCGGTCTCTACCAGCTGTGGACACTGGTTCTGCAGACGCTGCATCACCTCAGACTTGGTTCAGTCTACTTCACCAGGAGACTCCTCCTGTCCCCAATGTGGAGGTAAGATCCAGAGAGAGTTGGACTGTGGATGAACAGTCAGAACTGTTCCTCTGCTGTCAGTCAAACACCAACACCAACACAGAGTCAGAAGCCCAGAGACACATTTCTGATGCTTCCTCTAAGCTGGGCTTTATAACCATCACTATATATTTTCATAAGGGCTGGACGATATTTGATAAAATCCATTAATTCGAGTTTGTGGTTTAGGATGATTTTATGAAATGAAAATCAATTTTCTCTTTAACTTGCTCCGCAGCTGCTCCCCATGGACTCCAGTGGTTCATAGTCGTCTCCACATGTCATCTTTACATCTACCAACATGTCACGTTTACAATGCAGCATGCAGATGTTTAAATTTGTTAACATATTTTCAGGGATACAAAATGCTGTTTGTAAACAAAAAGTACCGTTTGCAAAAAAAGTATTAGATTAAAGTTATGTACACACTTTATTAATCCCAATGGGGAAACTCATCTGTTTTTATAAGAACATGCAAGCTGACATTAAATTTATGTCTACAAAAGTGTTTTATCAAAAACTGACACATTTTTTCTCAGTTTGAAGGTGCACTGTTTTAAATGGCAGGGCAATTGTGTTTACAATAAAAGCATTGCTTGTAATAATTTCTCATTTATAATTTGTTTTTGAGAAGGAAAAAGAAATCAATTAAAATCATAAATCGAGTTTGATGTGAAAAAAATCGGAGACTCAATTTTTAGGCCATATCGTCCAGCCCTAATTCTTATATTGATCTTTGTTATTGGTGATGAAAATAAGCACCAGATTGTGAAATATTCTTTCTGTCTCAAACTTTTGTCTCTTTTTAGTGAATGTTGGTCTGCAGGAGGTTTTAGATGAACATAAGATCAGTCTGAGGAGGAGATGTGAACGTGTGACTGAAGGAAGTGAAGAAAAGAGAAGTGATGGAACAGGAAGTGGAACCCTCCTCAGCAGGATCTACACTGAGCTCTACATCACAGAGGGACAGAGTGAAGAGGTTAATACCCAACATGAGGTGAGGCAGCTTGAGACAGCTTCCAAGAAGAAGACCTCAAGTGAAACTCCAATCAGGTGCTGCAACATCTTTAAAGCCTCACCTGACCAACAGAGACACATCAGAGTCGTTCTGACCAACGGTGTGCCTGGCGTTGGAAAAACCTTCTCAGTGCAGAAGTTCACTCTGGACTGGGCAGAGGGCTCCGAAAACCAAGATGTCAGTCTGCTGGTTCTGCTGTCGTTCAGGGAGCTGAACCTGATCAGAGATGAGCAGTACAGTCTTCTCAGGCTGCTCCATGTTTTCCATCCAACATTACAGAAGGTGACAGCAGAGCAGCTCGCTGTCTGTAAACTTCTCTTCATCTTTGACGGCCTGGATGAAAGCAGACTTTCACTGGATTTCAACAACCATGAGGTCGTGTCTGATGTCACACAGAAGTCATCAGTCAGCGTGCTGCTGACAAACCTCATCCAGGGGAAGCTGCTTCCCTCGGCTCTCGTCTGGATCACTTCCCGCCCTGCAGCTGCCAATCAGATCCCTCCTTCATGTGTCGACAGGGTAACAGAAGTACGAGGCTTCACTGACGTCCAGAAGGAGGAGTACTTTAGGAGGAGGTTCAGTGATGAAGATCTGTCCAGCAGAATCATCTCACACATCAAGACCTCCAGGAGCCTCCACATCATGTGTCTGATCCCAGTCTTCTGCTGGATCACTGCTACAGTTCTGGACCACATGTTGACTACAGACCAGAGAGGAGAGCTGCCCAAGACCCTGACTGACATGTACTCACACTTCCTGCTGGTTCAGACAAAGAGGAAGAAGCAGAAGTACGATGAGGGACGTGAGACGAGTCCACAGGAGCTGACGGAGGCTGACAGGGAAGTTCTTCTGAAGCTGGGGAGGCTGGCATTTGAACAGCTGGAGGAAGGAAACATCATCTTCTACCAAGAAGACCTGGAACGCTGTAGTCTTGATGTCACAGAGGCCTCAGTGTACTCAGGAGTTTGTACAGAGATCTTCAGAAGAGCGAGTGAGATCTTCCAGAAAACAGTCTACTGCTTTGTTCATCTGAGCGTTCAGGAGTTTCTGGCTGCAGTCTACATGTTCCACTGTCACACCAACAGGAACTCAAAGGTCCTGGGGGACTTCCTGAGAGGATATATTCCCTTATCCCTTGATGACTTTCTCAGCAGAGCCATGGAGAAATCCCTCACAAGTGAAAATGGCCACTTGGACCTGTTTGTTCGGTTCCTTCATGGCCTCTCTCTGACGTCCAACCAGAGACTCTTAGCAGGCCTGCTGGGTCAGACAGACAGCAGTCCAGAAACCATTCAGAGAGCCATCAACAACCTGAAGAAGATGAACAGTTATAAGATCTCTCCTGACAGAAGCATCAACATCTTCCACTGTCTGACGGAGATGAATGACCACTCAGTCCATCAGGAGATCCAAGAGTTCCTGAAGTCAGAGAAGAGATCAGAGAAAGAACTCTCTGCGATCCACTGCTCAGCTCTGGCCTACATGCTACAGATGTCAGAGGAGGTTCTGGATGAGTTGCACACAGAGAAGTACAACACATCATGGGAAGGAAAACAGAGACTGATTCCAGCTGTGAGGAACTGCAGAAAGGCTCGGTAAGTTCGATGTGATTCACATTTTAAAGCAGCATGAAGGTTAAAGATGAACACTTTACACACATGCACGATATAGATTTCCACACTATCAAAGTGTTGTGTACTAGAATGAAACCTTCTTGTTAAAATAATTCTACATTTGTTAATCTACAAAAGTGTACAGAGATCCTTCTTGTGTTTGTATCATGTTGGTGAACACAAGTATCTTCTATCATCTGCTGTGTCTGTGTCTTTGGGTGATGGTGGCCCCAGAAATCCAGCAGGAAAACTTGAAAACTACAGAGTTTGTGTTGAAAATGTTCTAACAGTTGTCATTTTATAACAACACAAAATACAAATAAGAACGACGTAAATACATGAGAGCAGTCTCAAGTTTACATTAGTCATATAACACAACAACAAAACATGAATTTGTGGTTCATTATGTTGCTCAAGGACACATGGACATGTAGACAGAAGGAGCTCAAGTTTCCATCTGCAAATCTGGTGATTAGCGACTGATCAGCTGAGCAACAGCCGCTTACGTTAATGTCTTGTGTGATGCAAAACGCATGCATTTCATAATAAAGTGTCAGATTTTATTATATTTTAACTGTTTTATTTTTACAGATTTATTAACTGTGGACTCTCAGAGACTCACTGTGAAGTCTTGGCCTCAGCTCTGAAGTCCAACCCCTCCCATCTGATAGAGCTGGACCTGAGTCGCAACAACCTGCAGGATTCAGGAGTGAAGCTGCTGTCGGCTGGACTGCAGAGTCCAAACTGTAGACTGGAGACTCTGAGGTCAGTTCATGTGTTTTGCTCTTGTGCAATGTTTCTCTGCTTAGTTTAATTCCATAACAGTAGGTTTAAGTTTCAGTTCTCTTCACAAATCACAAGAAATGATTTAAAGTTTGTCAGTGTCAGCAGCTTCAGAGTTTGAATCTGATTGGACTACAAATTGAATTTCATCCACATCATTTATTCTTTATTCAGATTGAGGGACTGCAGTTTGTCAGAGATCAGCTGTGTTTGTCTGGCCTCAGCTCTGAAGTCCAACCCCTCCTATCTCAGAGAGCTGGACCTGAACTACAACAAGCTGCAGGATTCAGGAGTGAAGCTGCTGTGTGATTTTCTGCAGAGTACACACTGTGGACTGGAGATTCTGAGGTCAGTTCATAGACTGCTAATGTTTTCAAACATTACTCACATGTGTAAGGCTGTAAATGTCATATTGTTCATATTTTCGTGTTTCTTTACTAAATTTAGGTAGTCTGTGGTCACATAATACGAATGAAACTGGTCACTGTTAGCTATATAATTTAAAACTTAACACACCATATTGGGTTTTAAAATTATTTTCATCCACATCATATATTCCTTATTCAGATTGGAATGCTGCTGGTTGTCAGTGATCAGCTGTGATTCTGTGGCTTCAGCCCTGAAGTCCAACCCCTCCCATCTGAGAGAGCTGGACTTGAGTGGAAACAACCTGCAGTATTCAGGAGTGAAGCTGCTGTCTGATCTGAAGGAGAGTCCAAACTGTAGACTGGAGACTCTGAGGTCAGTAGAGGGTTGGAGTCAGTCCATGTTCCAGCGGTATTGTATTGGACACAGTTAGTATCAAAGTAAAGATCCAGTATTTCCTGGTTTCCTCAGTGAAGCTGTTAGAGAACAGTGACAGACTTCAGGATCTCAAAGTGTTTGTTCTCTCATCTCAAAACTAACTCTCTCTCTTTGTCACAGCTCTCAGACCAGTCTGAACAGAACCTGCAAATCACTGGCTCTTTTTTCTACAGAGCAGAACCTCTGCTGAAGTCCAGAAACCACAGCAGATATTTTACTGTCAGTCTTTGTATAAACATGTAGGAGCTTTAATGTCATATATTTATCTGTCCATCTGTCATAGATTTTTGTCCAAATATTTAAAATAGGCTCATATTAACCATGATGACATATTCAGATGTGACTGAGACTCTGGTTTTTAACATCAGTAAATCATCATTACAATGAGCAGTTAAGTCTCTCTGTTTATGCAGTAATGAGGCCTTCAGGGACTCTTAGCAGTTTATTTCACTGTGTCCTTTAGTGAAACCTGCAGCGTAATCAGACTTGATGAACAAAGTGTCTGCAGGTCTGTGAGCTTCACTCCAACACGTGAACCTGAGAGCTGAAAGGAAGCTGGCTACGCTACACAGCTGCTCCACTTGTGGTCTGAACAGGACTGAAGTCCAGCTGGTCTTTATATCACTGACTGACAGCTGATAGAGGGAGTCTCTGTAAACACTCATTTATCACTTCTGTTGTCTCTCTTCTCTCTCTCAGAGTCTGATTGATGAGGAAGGTAGAGGTGTTGAGAGGATCAGCTGTGTCGTGATGATCCAGCGAGGTTGAAGCAGCACCATCAGTTGGTGTGTGGAGATGAACTCCAAAATGGGATTGCTATGTGGCATTAATGACTGGACTGGACTGGACTACACTGGAGTGGACTTTGATACATGTTATATTTGTTATTTATGCAATATATGTATGTATATATATATTTATATTTGTTATTTATGTGTGTGTGTTATTTATGGTACTTAAAACATATTCAAATTCAATGTTCCTTTAAGTTTATATATGTTTTTCTTCTTATTTTTTTTTTTTTATAGATCCACCTTTTAGAAAATGTTTTTTTAAATGAGTGCTTAATAAAGGGTTAAGTTGAAAAGCAGTGTCCAAAGGAAAATGTGATCTGTAGCTGAGTCACTCTGGCTTCTGCAGCACTATCAGCTGGCCTACATGGCAAGCTGGATCAGGTGTAGACCTCTACACACAGGCAAGGAGGAGGCTGAGAAAGAGGCCAACACCTGAGTGAAAACACAAGGCAAACACAAGCACACAAAACTAGGCCTGTAACACACAATAACATTAACATCTTACTTCCTTTTGTTAGATTTTTATAAACAATTTTACACACTATATTTAAACAATAGAAACAATAGATGTCACATGTACAGTTACAGTTTTCACTGAGCGTGTTAAAATATAGGTTTTGAACCATGAATTACCTTGTTTATTTATTTATTTATTTATTTATAAGGTATTGTCCATCTATGGTATTTCATCCAAAAACATTTCAACTTTGGGGTGGCTGTAGCCGGTGGACTAGTGATCGTAAGGTCGCTGGTCGAATCCCGGCTCCCTTGGGGTGGAACTGAGCTACATGTCAAAGTATCCTCGAGCAAGGTACTGAACCCCAAAACTGCTCCTGATGTGCAGTGGCCACCTGTGTGGCAGCCACTGCCATCAGTAAGGGTCCTGGGATGAGCTGGCTAATCATCCAGGGTGTACCCTGGCCTTCGCCCACAGTAACTGGATTTGGCCCCAGTAACCCCCCATACATTTCCAAATACACTTGATTCATCCTCAAGCATCAACAGGCCTGAACCACATGGATGGGGAGTCAGCAGTGTTTATCCAGCAATGGAATATAAGTGTGTAAAATACACTACACAGGCTGCAAATATTTTATCTGCCAGATATTGTGAAAGTGTTCACCTTGTACAGTTAATAACTGGACTGTTCATGTATACTTTTGACTATGCCATTGATTTTTACGTGTTGAGGAATTTGAAGTAGAACCCTTCGACTTGTGTTTTGTGTTTGACACTATGCATGGTTTTCCTCCCAAAAAACAAACACACATCTCTCAAGAGTTGCCTGACCTGACCACAAGAGCGAGAGACAAAAGATCCTGCTCAGCTTCAGCTACTCTGGGTCTCTAAAAACCATACTGTCTCCTAACCCTGCTGTTTAAAGGTCACTGAGGCCAACCTGCAGGTGTAAATGACACCAAAATTTTGATTATTTTATTTATTTATGTATTTGTTTGTGCATGTTTCTTCTACGACTTTTAGGATTAGGAAGGATTGTTGCAATATTTATTTACATTATTTACTGAATGAACGGTACAACTGGTGTGAATCACATCGACCTCTTCTTTACAACGTGCGTTCTGCACTAACTCTTTGAATACTTACCTTTGATTGTTTGTTCATTGTTCACCTGTGTTTTATCTCTGCTCCTTTCAGTTAGAAAGAGGGGGTCCAGATCCTGTCGTAAAGGTAACCTGTATGTGAGAACCATAACCCCAGTGACCACATGCCTATCACTACCCGATCCTCACATTTCTATTTTACTGATCGTAACCCATACTATCAAAACATCTGTCTTTGAAATATACCACCATTACAACCACAAATCCACAACATAAATCCTCCTCATCACACTTATGCTTCCCATAACCAGTCAACCCACCCCAAAACCTCAAGTCATCCCATCTCATCTTACTTTGTCTTTGCCTACATGTCCTTTATTCTGTTTTCTGTTTCCTGAGGAGGCTTTCAACATCAAGAGGAAAGAAAGGATGACCGGTGTATGTGCCGGCTCAACACCCCAACCCTGATCTGACACAAACCCTAACTCTAACCCGACCCGTGTGTTTCCCTTCACAGAACAATGAGCACTGTAGAAATCATTGGAACTGAAGACCGGCACGATGAACACGTTCCTTACAAGCAGTTGTGAACTTTTGACCACGACTGTAGTCGTTTATTACAGAAGTACATGCAGTTACAGTTTCAAGCAGTTTCATCACAAACGCTGCCTCAAAGGCTTCTTGTTAAATTAACTGGAGATTTCATGGGCGTGAAAAATGAGCTCAGTCTGATATCTGCTGATTATCAGCCATCAGCAGCTTCAATCAAACTCCTCCGTATTAAACACATCAGTTGAGCTGTAACGTAAACCACTGACATTTTTCTTAGATTACAACACGTACACACACACACGTACACACACACACACAGGCTGCCAAGGAGTGTTTCACTCCATCAGTCTGGCAGCAGATCAGACAGGAAGCAAACCTCTGGTTACTGGTTAACTCGGACGATGAAGCTTCTCTCACGTACGCACCACAAGCTGCTGACTGGAGTTTGAACTGCCACCATCTGAAGCACAAAAACACACACAACATACACACACAGTACAGTCAGATTACACAACATACACACACAGTACAGTCAGATTACACAACATACACACAGTACAGTGAGATTACACAACATACACACACACACACACACACACACACACACACACACACACACACACACACACACAGTACAGTCAGATTACCTGAAATAACCTGTGGTATTCATTTAATTGAAATAGACTGGCTGCTCTTCGGTTGTCACTGCACTCAAGTTCATTCTGCTGCCACTTTAATGCAGATAAAGTTCACGTCTCTTTTTTTTCCTTCTCTCTGTAAAATTAACTTTAAACATGTCGGAGAGAGACTGACATGCTCATTGTCATTCAGAGAGAATATGCTACGTAGCCTAACCTGTTAAAAAAAAATTGTGATTAGAAACATGGTTGTCTGTGATGTCTTTGTCAGCCCCTCTGCATTTTAACTGGAACCTTTGGCTGGGCTGATTTATTACATCAGCCCAGCTGATGTTACATAGTTTGAGATCAGACCAATAAATGTGTTGTGAAACTGAAACTAGAGACAAAAAGAGGCTTAAAAACTCCAGTGGAAACTGCAGCTGGGTAATCACTCTGTAGGTACGTCTCTCTGAGAGCTCTTTCACAGCACAGTTCTGTTTTCCACTGAGTTAAACAGAAGTCAGAGAGCGAGCATCCGTCCACCAGCCTGACCTGACGTGACAGAAACAAGCTGAACTTACCAAAAATATCTCCCCCCTCTGTGACCCTGTGCTCTCTGTGGCACTGCTGTTTCTGGAAAAACCACACTGTTTACAGTGGACCCAGTCTGCAGCAGATCCTGATTGATTAAGGGGGTGTCGCCGTCCTCAGGCGCAGCTTCTTTCATCCAACGGCAGGAAGCTGGTTGCTGCCGAGCCTCACGTATGAACTTGAAAGGTCAGAGAGCGAGCGGCGGTGACGGGCGGCGGTGACGGGCACGACATGACTCGTCTAAACCAGCTGCATCGACATAATGAATGATATACTCCTTATTAAATATTTTATTATCAGAGGTCCTTGAACACATCAGGGGATCAGAGGATACCAGGTTGACAATACTACGCTGTAGTTTTGGGAAAGAAGTTAAAGATCTTAAACTGAGCTTAAAGGACAACACACATACTGCTTTACTTTGTTTATAGGTGGCGGACCCTGCCACCTTTCTATCTTCATGTTCTGGGACCTTATTTTCCTCTGAGAACAGCTTGTTCATTCACTTATGTTATTACCTCATTAATATTGTAAAGATTAAAATTCTGAGTTAGATTTTCTTCTTCAGTTATTTGATTCATCTGTAAAATATTTTATAATACCCAAAAGTTTAAAAGCTCAAATCAAATATTGTTTTATATTAAATAAATGTTTTTAACTTCTTTAAACATAATGAGTCAGTCATTGATTGTTAATTCATTTCTGTGGCCACATGAATTCAATTATATCAACAGACCACATGTTCTGCAAAATCAAATTATATATAACATGTATAAATATGTAAATAATATCACAAATAATATATAAATATATGTATATATATTATTGGTATTGTTGTTATTCAAGCAATTAATATTGTCGTACTTATTTCTATTGTTTCTTATTATTTTCATTTATATTATTTATTTATTATTATTATCAATTATCATCAATATTTAATAATATTATTAGTTATAGTAGGAATACTAGTAGATTTCTGTTGTTATTATTATTATTGCTATCACTTCTGTTACTATTTCTTCTTGTTATTAATACTATTATTATAATTATTGTTATTATTTCTAATAATAGGATAATAGTAGTACAATTATATTTATATTAATGTTATTTTATTGTCTTAATATTAATGTTATTGTTGCTTGTATTTTTGTTCTTATTATTGTGTTTTTCTTCTTCTTCTTCTTCTTCTTCTTCTTCTTCTTCTTCTTCTTCTTCTTCTTATCATTATTGTTGTTTTCATTGTTATCATGACCGGGTTTATTACCATCAGCTTCCGGTCCGGCTCTCCTCCTATCAGCTGCCCTCAGTGTTTTCCTGGCGCGTGCTCAACTTCACGTTCACTGTTTACTTCCTCGCGGACCGCAGTGAGGAGCACGAGGGCTACATGCGCCTCACGGAGTCCTCAATGGCGGCGGGCACGCCCAGCGCGCGGGCACGTAGCGGGGGGGCCTAGAGCTCGAGCTCGAGCTGTGTTAACAGCTGATCGAGATATTGACTCATCGATCCGTTTGACTGACTGATGAAGAGCGTTTACAGCGTCACGGATTATTATGGGCTCGAGCTTCAATTCTACATACGTCACGTGTTCGACATACATATAAGCAACGTGTGACGTCATGATATAGGTTAGAGATGAAGTGGGTCAGAGTGAAGTTCCTGAACGCCACATCCGGGACATCTCACTTCTCTCCTCGTGCACTCAGGCCTCACTGTGCAGCAGCAGGACGGTGACCGGAAGAGTGCCTTCAAAATAAAAGCCAGACGCTACAACGAGTAATTGGGATGAATAGCTGGTTTTATTAATGCAGAGGTGTCCAATGAAGTCCACAGACATTTATTTATGTAGTGTAAGTGATCATGTAGGTAATTATTAAACTGTTTTTTCATGAAAATGATAAAAATAACACAGCTGTGTTACGTGGTGATGAAGGTTCTGTATCGAAGTCAACTGGACTTGTTTCAGTTTGTTGATTGATTCAAGAGACCGCTTCAGTTCTGACTGACTGGAGGAGCTGCAGGCTTTAAAATCTGTGTGGGAGTGTCCTTACAAAGTGTGATGACATAATACAGAGTAGGCTAAAAA